>JAGFNQ010001567.1:29256-223969 GCA_024364735.1 Boesenbergia rotunda
TTAAAAGTTTTAAAAGTGATATTTCCTTTTGTTTCAGTTTTTGCATGTAATCTTAGTTCCTTATATGCTTGTATATGTTTGATAAGCACCCTATATGAGATTAGGGACCAAGAAAAGCTATGAGAAAAGAAAAGAGAAGATAAAGATAAGAAAAGAAAAGGCCAAGGCCTAAGAAATCCCGAAAAGTCAAGACTTAGGGATTTTAGCACGCCAAGGTGCTCCAGAAAATGCCAAGGCATTTACAGATGAGAAAGAAAAGAAGAAAAGCTATTTTATTTTCTAAGGCCAGTACCCGGCGTCCAAGGCGTCGTTAAAGAAATCCAGGTGTCCAATTCCAAGGTCTTGGCCCTGGTAGACCAAGGTCTGCTCTATTAGGATTGGTGGCTCGCTACCCCAACCTTTTAGGGAACGCGCATCAGATGGTACTTACGTCTTCAGTGGATCCAAGTGATTATTATTTTTAAGTATATGCTTTAGCAAAGTTTCGAAAGTTTAAGAAAGTTTTCAAAAGTTAAAGAATAGCTAAAGTTTCAAGTTGAGCCAAGAAAAGTAAATTGAGATTTATTATTGCTTGAGTATGCATGTTTTGAGTTATACATGTTCTTAGTTTTCTTTCAAGCATATTAGTATCTCATATGATGTTCAGTTTGACCTAGAAGCATGATTGCATATTTCGAGATTTTGTGAGCTAGATAGTACTTACTAAGCTTTTTGCTTACTAGTTGCATTTCCTCTTATTGCAGATAAAGGTAAAGGCAAGCAATTCTGAAGGAAGACGACGAGGCGGTGCTGAGTAGAGTGTGTGTGGTGGCTGATTATGGAGAGATCTTTGGCACAAGACAATTTAGTTATTTAATTCACAACGTTATAGTTCATTCGAATTTCAAGTTCTTGTTTTATGGAGTTTAACGAACGTTTAGGTTTTGGATAGTTTTACGTACTCAATTTCTTAGAGTAAAGATTCCATGTCATTTCTTTTAGCCCATATATTCTTATGATTGCATTGGATGAGTAGAAATGTGATAGTTGGAGATATTGATACTTTGTTAGAGAATAGATGCATGTGCCAAGATAGTATCAATTTCTTCTTTGAATTAAGTTTCATTGCTTAAATATGTTTAGAAAAGTTGCATTCACATTTCATAATGCTTTAGCAAGGTCATAGAACATGTATTTGGTGTCATGAATGTATAGAAGTCAAGATTGGTACAAACTTTAGTGTTAAAGTTCATATAACTTGAATAGTTTATTTTCTTCCGCAAAAGTTCAAATTTCAAGTTTATAGATTCGTTTTGATTGGCTAAACTCATTTGAAAACTGTCATAGAGTGTAGAAATGGCGTCATGATTCCATATGGCTCGAAATTACAGGTTTGGAGGAGCTGTGAAGCAACTGCCGAAACCTGAGTTTTCTGAATTCAGGCCTACCAGTCGACTGGTACAGTACCAGTCGACTGATACCCGATTGTGGTGTTGGGCGAGGCAAGCTTCAGAGTGTACCATTTGCGAGCTTTTGAGATAGAAAGTGTGATATGTTATTATGCATGATTGCTTAAGTTAGAATATAATTGTTAGATGAATTTAAAAGTTTAAAAAAAAAGATTTCCGCATTTTCAGTCATGTATTAGAGTCGAGAAGTAGAGAATGTAACGATCCGTCTAAGGCAGTAAGAAGGCGGGTCGCTACAGTTGGTATCAGAGCAGTTCCCATTCTCCAGCATCACACACACATCAGCATCAACCTTGCCGTCTTCAAGTAAGAAAGCTTTAAGTTTCAGTTTTTCTATTGCTCCTTTATTTAATTGCAGTATAGAGAAATGCTTAAGTACTACTCACATGTGCATAGAACAAGGAAGCATGTTTAATCCCTTAGTATCACGGAATCATGTTTAATCCCTAGAATGGATATCAGATTTCTAAGTAAGAAGATAAGTTTATACCTAGAGATGTAATAGTGATTTCTTGTTCCCTTATGCATTATTAGATGGCAAGAAGAGGCCGAGCTCCTAATGCTAATAACAGAACTCCAGTTCAAGATAACAGTGAGCCTGGCACAGAACAGCCAAACCTGATGGCAGTCATTGCTCAAATGCAAGCCCAGATTACAGAACAACAGAAGACCATCGCCACACTGATGGCGAATCAGCACCCAGTGCCCCCTACACCACCCACAGCAGGAGTGGGAACCCCAGTAGTGGCTGAAGTTCCACCAGTCCCACAGGAGACCCCTGCTGTGAACCGAAGACAAGAAGCATACCTCGTCCAGTGGCAGAGGCTGAAACCCGAAAGCTTCTCAGGCACGACTGAGCCCTGGGATGCCCAGGCTTGGTTCAAGACTTTAGAGAGCACGATGGAGCTTCTTGACTGGCCAGAGGTCGAGAAGGTCAAATGTGCCTCCTTCTGCCTAACTGGAGATGCTCGTATGTGGTGGGAGCGAGTCAAGAGTAAGAAGATAGTCAACCAGATGAGCTGGGCAGATTTTGAGCACGAGTTCTATGAGGAATTCTTCC
The DNA here is from genome assembly GCA_024364735.1 of Boesenbergia rotunda. Lineage (NCBI taxonomy): Eukaryota > Viridiplantae > Streptophyta > Magnoliopsida > Zingiberales > Zingiberaceae > Boesenbergia > Boesenbergia rotunda. The sequence goes on from JAGFNQ010001567.1 coordinate 31,765, forward strand.
ACATGAAGGTTACCAACAAGCACTTCGAGGACTTCATGGAGTTCAGACAGGGTAGCCTACCAGTGGGAGAAGCAGTTGCAAAGTTCAACAGACTAGCTCGCCTCTGCCCAGAGCTAGTCAGCACAGAGAAGGAGCGAGTCAGACTGATGCTTCGCATGCTGAACCCGGAGATAGCACTCAACGTGAACAGCGGGATGCACCGACCCCAGACCAGCGAGGAGTTGGTCAGTAGTGCCCTAATCTCAGAGCACTACCTGAATAGCATCAAGGCACAGCAAGCACAGCAGAAGCCAGTCCTGATTGAGAACAAGACAATAGGAGGCCAGAAGCCTCAGCCAAATAGCCAGAACTGGAAGAACAAGAACCACAAAAGGAAGCAGTGGCCTGGCAGCCAGAAAGGAAAACCAGAGAATAAGCAAGCTAGGTATCCACCTTGTCCTAAGTGTGGGAGGAACCATCCAGGAACATGCCTTTTGGGTGTAACTGGATGCTATTCATGTGGACAAGAGGGACACAGATCCAGAGACTGCCCAAACAAGTTTAAAGTACTTCCTCAGCAGTCCGTTCAGTATGGAGGCCAGCCTCAGTTACATTACATGCCTACTATGCTGGAGGGACCTCAGATCAGTCAGGGAGGATTGGAAGCAGCACCAGTTCCAACCAATGCCAGAGTCTTTTCCCTCACGAAGGAAGAAGCTGCCAGCGCCTCCACGGTCGTAACAGGTCAAATAGTTATTTTTCAGCATTTAGCTACTACACTGTTTGACACTGGGGCGACCCATTCTTTCGTATCAGTACCTTTTGCTAGTAAGTTACAGGTGCCTACAGAGAGTTGGGAGTCTAGATTCCTGACAACTCTCCCTTCAGGGGAAATCATGGAATCCACCCAGCGGCTCCGGGCTGTGCCAATCAAGATTTCAGACCGAGAGCTACATGTCGATCTGATAGTCCTTGCGATGCAGGACTTCGACATCATATTGGGCATGGATTTCCTCAGTAAGTACAGCGCTTCAGTGGACTGCCGTAGAAGGAAGGTGGTTTTCAGCCCAGAAGGGGAACCACCATTCGAGTTTCAAGGAGCCCCAAGGAGGAAGACTCAGAAATTTCTCTCAGCCTTGGCAGCCCACCAGATGCTAGAGCAAGGGTGTGCTGGTTTTCTTGCACACATAGTGGACTCAGAAGCAAAGGAAGAACTCAAGCAGGAGGATGTACGGGTAGTCTGCGAATATCCAGAAGTGTTCCCAGAAGAATTACCTGGACTACCTCCCAACCGAGAAGTGGAATTCGAGATCGAGCTAGTGCCCGGTACCGGTCCGGTCTCGAAAGCCCCATATCGTATGTCTCCAGCAGAGTTAAAGGAATTGCAAGAGCAACTCCAGGAGCTACTAGACAAGGGCTTCATTCGCCCGAGTCATTCACCCTGGGGAGCTCCTGTACTATTCGTCAAGAAGAAGGATGGATCCATGCGTCTGTGCATAGACTACAGAGCTCTGAATAAGGTAACCATCAAGAATAAGTACCCCCTTCCTAGAATAGATGATTTATTTGATCAACTCAAAGGGGCTACAGTGTTCTCGAAGATAGACCTGCGTTCTGGGTATCATCAGCTAAAGGTTAAAGAAAGTGACATCCCCAGGACGGCCTTCAGGACAAGATACGGCCACTACGAATTTGTAGTAATGCCTTTTGGAGTAACCAATGCTCCAGCAGTCTTCATGGAGCTGATGAACCACATCTTCAGGGAGTATCTCGATAAATTCGTCATTGTATTTATTGATGATATTCTCATATACTCACAGACTCCAGAGGACCATGCTACACACTTGAGGATAGTGCTGCAGATCCTTCAGCAGGAGAAGCTCTATGCAAAATTCTCAAAGTGTGAGTTTTGGCTAGATCAGGTGACCTTCCTAGGTCACATTGTATCCAAAGAAGGCATTCAAGTTGATCCAGCCAAGATAGAAGCAGTCAGCAACTGGTGTAGACCCAAGAATGCCAGTGAGATCAGAAGCTTCTTAGGCCTGGCAGGATATTACAGAAAATTTGTGGAGAACTTTTCCAGAATAGCCTCTCCTCTCACAGCCCTGACCAGAAAGAACAAGAAGTTTGAATGGTCAGATAAATGCGAGCACAGTTTTCTAGAGCTGAAGAAGAGACTGACCAGTGCTCCCATCCTGACTGTTCCAGAGAGTGACAAGGCCTTTGACATCTACAGTGATGCATCCAAGATGGGCCTTGGAGCTGTCCTCATGCAAGATGGTAAAGTAATAGCATATGCCTCCAGACAGCTCAAGGACTATGAGAAGAATTACCCTACCCACGACCTTGAGCTAGCAGCTGTGGTTTTTGCACTGAAGCTTTGGAGACACTACCTGTATGGAGTGCAGTGCAGAATCTTCACAGACCATCAGAGTTTGAAGTACTTCTTCACTCAGAAGGACCTGAATATGAGGCAGCGCAGGTGGCTAGAGTTGGTCAAAGATTATGACTGTGAAATCCTCTACCACCCAGGTAAAGCTAATAAAGTGGCAGATGCACTGAGCAGAAAATCCGGTGCAGCACTGATGTCCCTTTCATCACTGTCTCTACCACTTCAGAAAGAAATAAAAGATTTTGGAGTCGAAGTAATAGTTGGGCAATTTTCTGCATTGACCCTAGAGTCAACCCTGCTTAAAGATATACAAGAAAAGCAAGATCAAGACCCAGAGATCCAGAAGATCAAGCAGGGGATCCAAGAGGCAGAAAATTCAGAGTTTCGAGTATCAGATAGTGGCATCCTCTATTTTGGAGACCGCCTTTGCGTCCCCAATGATGAGGAACTAAGAAGGAATATTTTAGAAGAAGCCCACAGTACCCCGTACTCTATGCATCCTGGTTCTACCAAGATGTATCAAGATTTAAGACAAAGGTTCTGGTGGTCTGGACTCAAGCGAGACGTGGCCAGATATATCAGTACCTGCTTGACCTGCCAGAGAGTCAAAGCAGAACACCAGAGACCAGGAGGAGTTCTGCAGCCTCTTCCCATTCCAGAGTGGAAGTGGGAAGAAATATCCATGGACTTTATCACAGGTCTTCCAAGAACCACCCATGGACATGATGCAATTTGGGTGATAGTGGACAGGTTGACCAAGTCTGCCCACTTCCTAGCCATCAAGTTATCGCATTCAGTAGAGCAGTTAGCACAGCTGTACGTGAAAGAAGTAATCAGGCTTCACGGAGTTCCGAAGTCGATCGTGTCTGACAGAGATGGGCGATTCACCTCCCATTTTTGGAAGTGTGTTCAGGACGCCCTAGGCACCAGACTTCAGTTCAGCACAGCTTTCCATCCCCAGACAGATGGACAAACAGAGAGAGTAAATCAGATTTTAGAAGACATGCTCAGGGCTTGTGCATTGGACTTTAAAGGTAGTTGGTGCAAATTTCTGTGCTTAGCTGAGTTTGCCTACAACAATAGCTATCAGGCCACCATCAGGATGGCGCCTTATGAGGCATTATATGGCAGGAAATGTAGATCACCCATATGTTGGCAAGAAGCTGGTGAGAAGAAAGAGATGGAGTCAGGATTAGGCAGCCAGACTGAGCTTATAGATGAGACCGCTCAGGCTATCCAGACGATCCGCCAGAGGATTGAGACTGCCCAGAGTAGACAGAAAAGTTATGCTGACACACGCCGTAGGCCACTTGAATTCCAGGTTGGAGATTCAGTATTTCTCAAGGTCGCTCCCATGAAGGGAGTGGTGAGATTTGGTAAGAAGGGCAAGCTAAGTCCTCGCTACATAGGACCCTACAAGATCATAAAGAGGGTTGGTAAGGTAGCATATGAGCTGGACCTACCAGAGGATATGTCAGCTATCCACAGTACCTTTCATGTCTCTATGCTGAAGAAGTGTATTCACGACCCTAGCCAAGTGATTCAGCCTCAGTCAGTACAGATCCAAGAAGATCTTAGCTATGAGAGCAGACCGACACAGATAGTGGACAAAGCAGTTAAAAGATTAAGAAACAAAGAAGTGCCACTAGTGAAGGTCATCTGGCAGAATCAGAAGCATGAAGAGGCTACTTGGGAACGTGAGGACTGCATGAGAGAGAGATATCCAGAATTATTCTAAGTTCGAGGACGAACTTTTCATAAGGTATGGGGGATTGTAACGCCCCAAAATTCCCATTTTTAGTTCTTAAAGTCCTTAGAATTATTTAGAAATGGTTTAGAAATATTCTAGATATTTTTAGGAATTTTTAGAGTATTTTTATGGAATTTTCCGAGTCCGTTTGGTATTTTTGGAAAAAAAAAGGAAAAGGAAAAAGGAAAAAGTGGAAAACCCAATTAAGTGCAGCGGATGGATCGAACCCGCGACCACCGCGAGACCACACAAGCGCGCAACCGGCTGGGCTGGGGGTATCAAGCACAACAAGGGACGGAGAGAAGGTTATTTAAGGAATAGTTAGTTTAATCTGCCTTAAGTATAAATAGATAGTTAAAGAGAGAAATTTTATTTCTCTCCTCTCAAAAACCCTCACCATCCGCCGACCCCTCTCCCTCTCCTCTCTTGGGTGACGCCGACCAACATCAAGGCCAAGGAGGGCCGGCCAAGACTCTTATCCAAGAGATAATTCTATATTCGGGATCCCCGCGACGAGAGGAACGCGTAGACGTGAAGAATTCTCCGAGATCTCAAGTTTCTTCCGAGTTCTAGACATTAATCTTGGTTGTAAGTCCAAGATATCAATGTAAGTACTGCTCACCTGCAGTAAGAGGCGGTTTTTCCGCGAGAATTTCCTTTAAAAGTTTTTAAAAGTGATATTTCCTTTTTGTTTCAGTTTTTGCATGTAATCTTAGTTCCTTATATGCTTGTATATGTTTGATAAGCACCCTATATGAGATTAGGGACCAAGAAAAGCTATGAGAAAAGAAAAGAGAAGATAAAGATAAGAAAAGAAAAGGCCAAGGCCTTAAGAAATCCCGAAAAGTCAAGACTTAGGGATTTTAGCACGCAAGGTGCTCCAGAAAATGCCAAGGCATTTACAGATGAGAAAGAAAAGAAAGAAAAGCTATTTTATTTTCTAAGGCCAGTACCCGGCGTCCAAGGGCGTCGTTAAAGAAATCCAGGTGTCCAATTCCAAGGTCTTGGCCCTGGTAGACCAAGGTCTGCTCTATTAGGATTGGTGGCTCGCTACCCCAACCTTTTAGGGAACGCGCATCAGATGGTACTTACGTCTTCAGTGGATCCAAGTGATTATTATTTTTAAGTATATGCTTTAGCAAAGTTTCGAAAGTTTAAGAAAGTTTTCAAAAAGTTAAAGAATAGCTAAAGTTTCAAGTTGAGCCAAGAAAAGTAAATTGAGATTTATTATTGCTTGAGTATGCATGTTTTGAGTTATACATGTTCTTAGTTTTCTTTCAAGCATATTAGTATCTCATATGATGTTCAGTTTGACCTAGAAGCATGATTGCATATTTCGAGATTTTGTGAGCTAGATAGTACTTACTAAGCTTTTTGCTTACTAGTTGCATTTCCTCTTATTGCAGATAAAGGTAAAGGCAAGCAATTCTGAAGGAAGACGACGAGGAGGTGCTGAGTAGAGTGTGTGTGGTGGCTGATTATGGAGAGATCTTTGGCACAAGACAATTTAGTTATTTAATTCACAACGTTATAGTTCATTCGAATTTCAAGTTCTTGTTTTATGGAGTTTAACGAACGTTTAGGTTTTGGATAGTTTTACGTACTCAATTTCTTAGAGTAAAGATTCCATGTCATTTCTTTTAGCCCATATATTCTTATGATTGCATTGGATGAGTAGAAATGTGAATAGTTAGAGATATTGATACTTTGTTAGAGAGATAGATGCATGTGCCAAGATAGTATCAATTTCTTCTTTGAATTAAGTTTCATTGCTTAAATATGTTTAGAAAAGTTGCATTCACATTTCATAATGCTTTAGCAAGGTCATAGAACATGTATTTGGTGTCATGAATGTATAGAAGTCAAGATTGGTACAAACTTTAGTGTTAAAGTTCATATAACTTGAATAGTTTATTTTCTTCCGCAAAAGTTCAAATTTCGAGTTTATAGATTCGTTTTGATTGGCTAAACTCATTTGAAAACTGTCATAGAGTGTAGAAATGGCGTCATGATTCCATATGGCTCGAAATTACAGGTTTGGAGGAGCTGTGAAGCAACTGCCGAAACCTGAGTTTTCTGAATTCAGGCCTACCAGTCGACTAGTACAGTACCAGTTGACTGATACCCGATTGTGGTGTTGGGCGAGGCAAGCTTCAGAGTGTACCATTTGCGAGCTTTTGAGATAGAAAGTGTGATATGTTATTATGCATGATTGCTTAAGTTAGAATATAATTGTTAGATGAATTTAAAAGTTAAAAAAAAAAGATTTCCGCATTTTCAGTCATGTATTAGAGTCGAGAAGTAGAGGAATGTAACGATCCGTCTAAGGCAGTAAGAAGGCGGGTCGCTACAGCTGGTGCTACTACTGTGCAAGACCCAATCAAGAAGAAAGGAAAGAAGAATGGAAAGAAACCTAAAGGCAAGCTAACTTGCTACAACTGTGGCAAGAAGGGCCATTTTGCTCGGGAGTGTACTGAGCCGAAAAAGGTAAATCCATGTTTGTCTTCTTTTCATGAGCTTTATGTTGCTAGTTCGGTGTTGTTAGCTGATTCTTATCCTTTGTGGATTATAGATTCAGGAGCAACGAACCATGTAGCTCGTGATCGAGCTACGTACGTGGAGTACCGTCGTGTACCAGCTGGCAATAAGTGGATATATGTGGGAAACAATGCAAGAATTGAAGTCAAAGGAATTGGCACTTGCAAACTCAACCTTCGTGGTGGGCGTACATTGTTTCTGCATGATTGTAACGACCCGGAAAATTCCCTTAATATTTCCTTAAAATATTAAGCATGTCTAGATAATTTTCTGAGGACTTAGAAATATTAATGCGAACTTTGGCCTAGAAAATCCATGTTTTCTCATTTAAATTGGGAAAAAGGGCACTAATGGGCCGTATATGGGCTTTTTAGTACCATAATTATTGGTGGATTTTAGGTGAAAATTTATATAAATATAAAGGGATTTTAATGAGAAATATTAACATAATTATGGGGGAATTTTTAAGGGATTTTTGAAAATACTAGGAAAATAAAAGAAAATAAGTGGGAAAAAATTGTGCATCTACCAAGGATTGAACCTTGGACCTCTTGTACAACCATGTATGCTCTAACCAACTCACCTAGCAAGAGAATGTTATGAGGGAATGAAGTGGATATTGGTTAAGGCTTAGAAGAAGATGAAGGGTCATGGAGAGACTCTTCATTTACCTCCTTAATGGGTTATAAAGAGGGGGGGTTTGGGAGTTACCTCTTCCTTCCATCACTTTGCATTTTCTTCCTCCTCCTTCCCTCATCCTAGCCGAACACCATAAGGAGGATTCTCCTTGGAAAATCTTCACAAGAGGGTCTCATCTCCAAGATCTAAAGGCTCCCCAAGGTTTCAAGGGCTAGAGGTGACTTAAGGTCCAAGGAGTTCTTTTGAGTCTCTATAATCAAGGTGAAAAATCAAGAAACCCAAGGTAAGACTCCCTCACCTGTGGTATAATAGTTCCTTATGTTTTAGCATGATTTATTGGTTGGTTTTTGGGACTTGATGTTGAAAGAAACAAAACCAAGCACCCTAGAGACCCTATGGGTTTCGGCCACTAGGTTTTAGGGTCCATGATGATGCTAAAAATCTTGATAATGTTGTTTAATGTACTCTTATGATGTTTAGTGATTAAATATAATTTTTAAGAATTTTTGGGGTACCCTAGGATACCCTAGGGTTTCGGCCAACAACAAGACCCCATGGGTAGGGTTGGGTCTAAAACCTCAAGTATGTATTTTATGTATTAACATGATATAAGGGAGATGGAGGGTGTTTATATGAGTGTTTCACATGGCCTAGAGACCCTATAGGTTTCGGCCAAGTACCCTACTAGGGTGGAAAGTTAGGACTTATTTCAAGTAAGGGCCCCAATGGCCCTATGGTAAGGTATGGTTGGTATTTAACAATTGATTTGGGGTTTTTTAATGGAATTTTTCCATACCCCCATGGCCTTGAAGTTTCGGCCAAGAGTAAGATTAGGGCTAAAGGATTAGGGTTGGGCTTAAGTATGGAATTAAATGTTTCCTATGGCCTAGTATGTATGTAGGAGATGTTGTTTGGGAAGTCATGTGAAGTTTCATGGACCTAGGGTTTCCTTGGGGCTTTCGGCCAAGGATCTAACCTAGGGCTAGGGTTGGGTTACACCTACCAAGATGCTTGGGTATAGGTTATTAAGATGTATGTTTAAGTAAGGTGGAATAATTCTATGTTAACCAAACCCTTAGTTTATATGTCATGAATTATATGTTAGGTCATGAATGTTTGGACATGTGCCATATTTTATGAATGATATGTATGTATGCCATGTCTTATAAATGATATGTAGGTATGTCATGTTCTATGAAGGAGATGTAGGTAGGCCATGATTTATGAATAATATGTATGTATGTCATGCTTTATGAATGATGTGTACATATGTCATGTCTAAGAATGAAAATGATGAATGACGTTAAAGTTCATGCCTTCAAGGCATAATGATGATGTTAAGTATGATGAATGAATGAATATGCTATTAATGATTATGAATGAAAAAGCATGTGAAAGTATTTTATTTTATTTTATGGGCTTGTACCGGACCTAAGTAAGGTCCACGGTTCTGGACTACCGATGAAGCTGTCCACGGTTTGGGACTACCGATGAAGCTGTCCTTACGGTTCGGGACTACCGATGAAGCTGTCCTTACCCTAGTAGGTCGAGATTAGCTACCTCGTATTTACTTAGGGATGCGCGCATATGATGTATGAATGTGGTACAAGCCAGGGCCCAATGAATGTTATGATTATGTTAAAGTATTTAAAAGCATGTTTTAAAGATTAAACATCCTTATATATAAATGCACAATTGCCACATGCATCCATCCATGTTATGCATTATATTTATGATAAGAATATTATGCAAAGTAAGTTTATGAAGGTATGTTTATGCCATGATTTAATTATGTTTATGCTAAGTTAGAATGCCATGATTTTATTTATGTTTATGCTAAGTTAGAATGCCATGATTTTATGCTAGTTTAGGATGCCATGATTTAATTATGTTTATGCTAAGTTAGGATGCCATGATTTTATTTATGTTCATGCTAGTTTAAGATGTCATGATTTAATTATGTTTATGCTAAGTTAGAATGTCATAATTTTATTTATGTTCATGCTAGTTTAGGATGCCATGATTTTATGCTAGTTTAGAATGCCATAATTTAATTATATTTATGCTAAGTTAGGATGCCATGATTTTATTTATGTCCATACTAATTTATGATGTCATGATTTAATTATGTTATGCTAAGTTAGGATGCCATGATTTTATTTAGGTTCATGCTAAGAATGTTTGTGAGGTTATGTTTATTATGTTATGTCTATGCCAAGTATTATGCCATGCTATGAATGTTTACGATGTTTATGTCTATGCCAAGTATTATGTCATGCCATGAATGTTTTTATGGTTATGTTTATGTCATGCTACGAATGTGAGTAAGCTATGTCCATGACATGTCGAATGTATGCTAAATGATGATAAGGCTTATGTTCTAAGTAAAGCACTAAGTATGTTAATGTTTCATATGCTCATGATTAAGTGATGGATGGTTTTAGTGAGTAGGAAAGAGTCTTACTAAGCCTGTGTGCTTATAGTCTTATTTCCTTATACCGCAGATCACGCAAGGGGACAGTAAGGAAGCAGCAGGAGGGCATTACAGCATGTGTGTGATAGTGACTTGGCCAAGAAACAATATGTTTGCTCGTCTTATGATAGAACTTTACCTTTACTAGTATGTGCTTGAATGTGACTCTATGACATGATGCTAAGTATGACATGATGCTAAGTATGACATGATATGATGCTAAGTATAAAGTTAATATGCTAAGTTCCCATGTTATGATGTTAGGAATGGTAGTAAGTGCATGTAGGTGTAAGTTAAAGGTTTCCGCTACATTAGGATGTCTACATGCCCTAAGTATGTTAACGTAACGCCGCTTAATGAAAAAAAAAACGGGCGTTACAGGTTGGTATCAGAGCAGTAACCATCTCACTACACACACATCAAGCTCTCTTCCTGCCGCTTCCAAGTAAGTACTTTTATGCTTATTTTATGATAGGTAGTACTTTTAGGATGTTTTATGATTTTAAGATATGCTAGCACGAACGATAGTTTATCTTCTTTTATGAATTAAATAATTAGAATAATAGGGGTAGGAAAAAGCGAGGTGCGTGTGCCTTTCTCTGTATATATTTGCGAGTTGGAAAAAAAATGGTTTTGTACTGGCTGAGTCGGTTTGGTACTAACTATGTCATTTTTTTCAATTCCAGATGTTGCATGAGAATGTCACTGAGAGGTGCCGCGAGCTGATGGAGCGGATAGAGGAGGTTGGTTACAGTCCGACCCTTGGAATTCAAGGCAACACAGGGTTTTTGGATCGGCTATTCTGGAAACTGGAGCGGGAAGGGTTCCCAGACATGGATGATCATAGGATCGGAGCTCTGCTTCGTTCATTGCCCAATCGGGCGAGAGAAGTTGCTCATCAAATCTGGGGGCAGCATGGATGCCGTATCTTATATACGGAATTATGTCGGCAGCTTCTCCGCCATGAGTTTCCGGAAGATCTGGGGGACTCGGAGGAGGAGCCCGAGATGTACGAGGAGGATCCGGAGCCGCTAGAGGAGGATCCCGAGATGTACGAGGGGGATCCCGAGCCATCCGAGGAGGATCCCGAGATGTACGAGGAGGATCCCGAGCCATTCGAGGAGGACCCCGAGATGCTCGAGATGTTTGAGGAAGACCCGATGAGCGAGGACGATCTCGAGGTGTTTGAAGAGGACCCCGAGATGCTCGAGATGTTTGAGGAAGACCCCGGGATGTTTGGGGAAGACCCTGAAGTGGTTGAGGAGGTTCCCGAGATAGAGGAAGAGGATCCGATGGAGACAGTGGAAGACCCTGAGGCAGGCCAAGGAGAGATGAACGAAGGAGTGGCAGTGACTGCCATGATGTTCTTTGTTATGGGCATGATGGCAGCCCATCTATTTCATTGAGTTCAGTTAGTTTTGTGAACCAATAAGGTCTAAGTTAGTACTAATACAAGTTGTCGAGCGTGTGTTTCAATCTTATGTCCATGAACCTGATATTAACAATAAGGGACTTATCATATCACACAATGTTATCAAATTATATGAAGCAAATGATGATAATATGATAGCATGTACTAATATAAGATTATTATCAATATAACCATACTAATTCCTTATCATATAAGTATTGTCATAATTCACCTATCATATAGGTTTTATTATGAGCCTACATACAGGTTGACATGTATCATCTCAACCTATAAGTTATCACTTATACATATTATTCCATAAGCAAATTACAGGTATTATACCTATAATGTATATGATAAATAACTATAATTTATGATATTATGTATAACCTATAGTATAGTCTCATGTAGGGAATTATATGATAGCCTACATGCATAAGATCATAACACTCTCACCTAGGTTAGCGTATAGTATTAGTTCCATTATACTAATACTAATATAATCAAAGGTATAAGTCATACGGCATAACCTAAAATGATACGCATAGGGTAGTGTCCTAATTATATTAACACTTATTATAGATTATGGGTCCACTATATTTTCATACTAATTATAAATATTAGAACTATTAATGTATGTTTCACTATTATCTTATATATAATATATAAGATTACCTTAAGTTATTTTAAGGTAATATAATAAATATGATCTCACCTACCATATAATAACCAAACTAATATAACTCATAGCTCATGTCGTGAACTAATATCTCGGAGGCATACTATTATTAGGTTTACCCATAATTATAATAACTATATAATTATGATATATGCATATAATTACAGCATAGAGCTATTAAGGATACTAGCTCAATTATATGTTAAGAAAGTAATTAGGCTTCATGGAGTCCCCAAGACTATTATCTCAGATAGGGATGGTCACTTTACTTCGCATTTTTGGGAATGCGTTCAGAAGTCTCTCGGCACTAAATTGCGATTTAGCACCGCTTTTCACCCTCAGACTGATGGGCAAACTGAACGGGTGAATCAAGTACTAGAGGACATGTTGCGAGCGTGTGCCTTGGATTTCAAAGGAAGCTGGTGTCGATATCTACGCTTAGCGGAATTCGCGTACAACAATAGCTACCAAGCTACTATTGGAATGACACCTTATGAAGCGTTGTATGGGAGGAGATGTAGGTCTCCGATCTGTTGGTATGAGGGTGGTGAAAAGAAGGAAATGGGGCTCACAACGGATGTCATAGACAGCACCACCCGAGCTATACAGAATATTCGGCAATGGATAGAAACTGCTCAGAGCCGGCAGAAGAGTTATGTCGATGTCCGGCGTAGACCACTGGAGTGTAATGTCGGAGATTGGGTGTTTCTCAAAGTGGCTCCTATGAAGGGGGTGACAAGATTTGGGAGGAAAGGAAAACTAAGTCCGCGCTATGTGGGGTCGTACCTGATTTTGAAAAGAGTCGGTAAAGTGGCATATGAGTTAGAGCTGCCTCCAGAAATGTCAGCTATTCATAACGTATTCCATGTGTCCCTGCTTAAAAAGTGTATCCCAAATATGGACCAAGTGATCGAGCCACAGACAGTACAAGTGCAGGAGGACCTAAGCTATGAGAGCAGACCCATCCAAATTTTGGATAAGGAAGTCAAGAAGCTGAGGAGTAAGGAGGTACCCTTAGTCAAGGTCCTATGGCAAAGTCAACGGTTCGAGGAAGCTACCTGGGAACGCGAGGACGAGATGAGGCGCAAGTACCCGGAGCTATTCTAAGTTCTAGGACGAACTTTCACGAGGTATGGGGGATTGTAACGACCCGGAAAATTCCCTTAATATTTTCATAAAATATTAAGCATGTCTAGATAATTTTCTGAGGAACCTAGAAATATTAATGCGAACTTTGGCCTAGAAAATCCATGTTTTCTCAGTTAAATTGGGAAAAAGGGCACTAATGGGCCTTATATGGGCTTTTTAGTACCATAATTATTGGTAAATTTTAGGTGAAAATTTATATAAATATAAAAGGATTTTAATGAGAAATATTAACATAATTATGGGGGAATTTTTAAGGGATTTTCGAAAATACTAGGAAAATAAAAGAAAATAAGTGGGAAAAAATTGTGCATCTACCAAGGATTGAACCTTGGACCTCTTGTACAACCATGTATGCTCTAACCAACTCACCTAGCAAGGGAATGTTATGAGGGAATGAAGTGGATATTAGTTAAGGCTTAGAAGAAGATGAAGGGTCATGGAGAGACTCTTTATGTACCTCCTTAATGGGTTATAAAGAGGGGGGGTTTGGGAGTTACCTCTTCCTTCCATCACTTTGCATTTTCTTCCTCCTCTTTCCCTCATCCTAGACGAACACCATAAGGAGGATTCTCCTTGGAAAAGCTTCACAAGAGGGTCTCATCTCCAAGATCTAAAGGCTCCCCAAGGTTTCAAGGGCTAGAGGTGACTTAAGGTCCAAGGAGTTCTTTTGAGTCTCTATAATCAAGGTGAAAAATCAAGAAACCCAAGGTAAGACTCCCTCACCTGTGGTATAATAGTTCCTTATGTTTTAGCATGATTTATTGGTTGGTTTTTGGGACTTGATGTTGAAAGAAACAAAACCAAGCACCCTAGAGACCCTATGGGTTTCGGCCACTAGGTTTTAGGGTCCATGATGATGCTAAAAATCTTGATAATGTTGTTTAATGTACTCTTATGATGTTTAGTGATTAAATATAATTTTTAAGAATTTTTGGGGTACCCTAGGATACCCTAGGGTTTCGGCCAACAACAAGACCCCATGGGTAGGGTTGGGTCTAAAACCTCAAGTATGTGTTTTATGTATTAACATGATATAAGGGAGATGGAGGGTGTTTATGTGAGTGTTTCATATGGCCTAGAGACCCTATAGGTTTCGGCCAAGTACCCTACTAGGGTGGAAAGTTAGGACTTATTTCAAGTAAGGGCCCCAATGGCCCTATGGTAAGGTATGGTTGGTATTTAACAATTGATTTGGGGGTTTTTAATGGAATTTTTCCATACCCCCATGGCCTTGAAGTTTCGGCCAAGAGTAAGATTAGGGCTAAAGGATTAGGGTTGGGCTTAAGTATGGAATCAAATGTTTCCTATGGCCTAGTATGTATGTAGGAGATGTTGTTTGGGAAGTCATGTGAAGTTTCATGGACCTAGGGTTTCCTTGGGGCTTTCGGCCAAGGATCTAACCTAGGGCTAGGGTTGGGTTACACCTACCAAGATGCTTGGGTATAGGTTATTAAGATGTATGTTTAAGTAAGGTGGAAGAATTCTATGTTAACCAAACCCTTAGTTTATATGTCATGAATGTTTGGACATGTGCCATATTTTATGAATGATATGTATGTATGTCATGTCTTATAAATGATATGTAGGTATGCCATGTTCTATGAAGGAGATGTAGGTAGGCCATGATTTATGAATAATATGTATGTATGCCATGCTTTATGAATGATGTGTACATATGCCATGTCTAAGAATGAAAATGATGAATGAAGTTAAACTTCATACCTTCAAGGCATAATGATGATGTAAAGTATGATGAATGAATGAATATGCTATAAATGATTATGAATGAAAAAACATGTGAAAGCATTTTATTTTATTTTATGGGCTTGTACCAGACCTAAGTAAGGTCCACGGTTCTGGACTACCGATGAAGCTGTCCACGGTTTGGGACTACCGATGAAGCTGTCCTTACGGTTCGGGACTACCGATGAAGCTGTCCTTACCCTAGTAGGTCGAGATTAGCTACCTCGTATTTACTTAGGGATGCGCTCATATGATGTATGAATGTGGTACAAGCCAGGGCCCAATGAATGTTATGATTATGTTAAAGTATTTAAAAGCATGTTTTAAAGATTAAGCATCCGTATATATAAATGCACAATTACCACATGCATCCATCCATGTTATGCATTATATTTATGATAAGAATATTATGCAAAGTAAGTTTATGAAGGTATGTTTATGCCATGATTTAATTATGTTTATGCTAAGTTAGAATGCCATGATTTTATTTATGTTTATGCTAAGTTAGAATGCCATGATTTTATGCTAGTTTAGGATGCCATGATTTAATTATGTTTATGCTAAGTTAGGATGCCATGATTTTATTTATGTTCATGCTAGTTTAGGATGCCATGATTTAATTATGTTTATGCTAAGTTAGAATGCCATGATTTTATTTATGTTCATGCTAGTTTAGGATGCCATGATTTTATGCTAGTTTAGAATATCATGATTTAATTATGTTTATGCTAAGTTAGGATGCCATGATTTTATTTATGTCCATACTAATTTATGATGCCATGATTTAATTATGTTATGCTAAGTTAGGATGCCATGATTTTATTTAGGTTCATGCTAAGAATGTTTGTGAGGTTATGTTTATTATGTTATGTGTATGTCAAGTATTATGTCATGCTATGAATGTTTACGATGTTTATGTCTATGCCAAGTATTATGCCATGCCATGAATGTTTTTATGGTTATGTTTATGTCATGCTACGAATGTGAGTAAGCTATGTCCATGACATGTCGAATGTATGCTAAGTGATGATAAGGCTTATGTTCTAAGTAAAGCACTAAGTATGTTAATGTTTCATATGCTCATGATTAAGTGATGGATGGTTTTAGTGAGTAGGAAAGAGTCTTACTAAGCCTGTGTGCTTATAGTCTTATTTCCTTATACCGCAGATCACGCAAGGGGACAGTAAGGAAGCAGTAGGAGGGCATTACAGCATGTGTGTGATAGTGACTTGGCCAAGAAACAATATGTTTGCTCGTCTTATGATAGAACTTTACCTTTACTAGTATGTGCTTGAATGTGACTCTATGACATGATGCTAAGTATGACATGATGCTAAGTATGACATGATATGATGCTAAGTATAAAGTTAATATGCTAAGTTCCCATGTTATGATGTTAGGAATGGTAGTAAGTGCATGTAGGTGTAAGTTAAAGGTTTCCGCTGCATTAGGATGTCTACATGCCCTAAGTATGTTAACGTAACGCCGCTTAATGGAAAAAAAAGCGGGCGTTACAATGATGTCCTGTATGCTCTTGAGATTCGACGGAATCTGGTTTCTGTGAATTGTCTTCTTGAATTGGGTTATTGTATGAATTTTTAAAGTCGTCGTGTAGAACTTAAAATTGACTCTGTGTTAATTGGATATGGTTTTATATCAAACGGTTTCATGGTTCTTGATGTAGAACCAGATGTTAATTGTGGAAATAATAGTTGTTTTTCAATCATTGCTCTTACTAGTGATGGTGATGTTAATGATGAAGTTTGGCATGCTAGATTGGGACATATAGGACAAGAAAGAATGAATAGATTAGCAAGAGAGGGTCTGCTCGACACTCGTGCTAAAGTTGACTTGTCTATATGTGAGCACTGTCTTGCTGGAAAAGCAACTAGGAAACTGTTTGGTAAGGCTATTAGGGCTGATTCACCATTGCAATTGATTCATTCGGATATTTGTGGTCTAATGAACATGAAGGCTAGAAATGGTAGTTCATATTTCATTATATTTATTGATGATTTCACGCGTTTTGGTCATGTGTATTTGATTTCTCATAAATCTGAAGCATTAGATTGCTTTAATCGTTATTTGAACGAAGTTGAGAATTAATTGGAACGTAATGTTAAAACCTTACGCACTGATCGTGGAGGTGAATACTTGTCTGATCAGTTCAAGACAATATGTAATGAGAAAGGGATTATTAGACAGTTAACTATCCCTGGAACTCCACAGCAAAATGGAGTTGCTGAAAGAAGAAATCGAACTCTTCTTGACATGGTTAGGTCGATGATGGCTCAAGCTAATTTGCCTATTTCCTATTGGGGAGATGCATTATTGGCTGCAACCTACATACTTAACCGGGTGCCTTCTGAATCTGTTCCATCTACTCCATATGAACTTTGGACAGGCAGAAAACCAGATTTAAGTAATCTGAGACCATGGGGGTCAGCTGCTTATATTCATGATAAGACTCACAAATATGGAAAATTATGACCCAGAGGTAAGAAGTGTATCTTTGTAAGATATTCTGATACCTCTAAGGGTTATGTTTTTATTGGTGAGCAGCAAGATGGAACAATCTCTGAAATTGAGTCAAGAGATGCTACTTTTCTCGAAACTGAGTTCCCAATAAGAGGTGAAGTTGATAAATCAACTCCTCTATTTGCAATAGAGGAGGAGGATACTGTTCCTCCATTAACAAATCAGGAATCACAGGGGATACCTGAATCTAGTCAACCTAGTGAGAGTAAATTGCCTATAAGTGAATTAGTTTCTCAACAGTCAAACCTGCGAAGAAGTAATCGTAAGATTATTCCTCGGAGAAGGTTTGACATTGAAAATGAGGCATTAATGATTCTCCCAGTTGACGATGAAGAACCTCGAACGGTTGAGGAAGCATTGAGATGCTCAGTTAGAGAAAAATGGAGAATTGCAATGGATGAAGAAATGGAGTCTATGAGAAAGAATCAGGTTTAGGATTTAGTCGATCTTCCTCCAGGCCGAAGGGCTATTGGGAATAAATGGATTCTCAAAATCAAGAGGAAGGCAGATGGGTCGATTAATAAATACAAAGCTCGTCTGGTTGCAAAAGGATATACCCAAATGGAGGGTATTGATTTTGAAGAGACATTTTCCTCTGTTGTGAAGTTTGTGTCAATACGTGTCATTTTAGCTTTAGTAGCACATTATGACTTGGAATTACATCAGATGGATGTAAAAACGGCTTTCCTTAATGGTAATCTTGACGAGAAAATCTATATGGCACAACCAGAAGGTTATATTGCTGATGGCCAAGAGGAAAAAGTATGTAGACTTAAAAAGTCTATATATGGGCTAAAGCAAGCGTCGAGACAATGGAACATAAGATTCAATGAAGTCATTTTATCTTATGATTTCGGAATGATCAATGAGGATCATTGTGTTTACCTAAGAAAGGATAAAGGAAAGTTGGTCATTTTATCATTATATGTTGATGATATGCTGATAACTGGAAATGACTTAAAAGTTGTGATTGAGGTCAAGTCTTGGCTTTCATCACAATTTGACATAATTGACATGGGAGAAGCTGAGTATATCATAGGAGTACGGATCATTCGTGATCGATCAAAAAGACTTTTGGGTTTGTCCCAAGAAGCTTATATTACTAAGATGCTACAACACTTCAATATGTTTGATTGCAACGTTGAACAAACACCTACAGCGAAAGGTGTTGTTTTGAGCAAAAGTATGTCTCCCAAGACTCCTGAAGAGATAGCCGAGATGAAGAAAAGATCATATGCTAGTGTCATTGGTAGTCTGATGTACACTATGTTGTGTACTCGCCCTGATATAAGCTATGTTGTTGGCTTAGTTAGTCGTTTCCAGTCAAACCCAGGATCGAGACACTGGAAAGCGGTAAAAAGGATATTCAGATATCTCAAAGGAACGATAGATTATTGTCTCTGCTTCCGAGGATCAAAGCTGAGCTTGAAGGGCTACGCAAATGCAAATTGGGCAGGGGACCTTGACGACAGAAAATCCACATCTGGCAATATTTTTTTGCTGAATGGAGGTGTCATTTCATGGAACAGCAAGAAACAGACTTGTGTAGCACTGTCGACAATGGAGGCTGAGTATGTGGCTTGTGCAGCGGCTGTACAAGAAGCTGTCTGGTTGAGAAGGTTCCTAAAGCATCTGAAGATTGTTGAGGACAGTGGGAGCCCTGTTACAGTGTGTTGTGACAATCAAGCTGCTATAGCTTTTTCCAAGGATCCTAAATATCACAGCAAAGACAAGCATATAGAAATTAAATTCAATTTTGTAAGGGATATTGTTGACAAGAAAAAGATAATTCTTGAGTACATACCTACCCGAGCAATGCTTGCAGATCCTTTTACTAAGCCATTAACTAAAGAGTCGTTTTATGAACATGTGAAGTCTTTGGGACTACGCAAGTTGTAACAAATTGTAAAGACTATTATTTAAATGAAATGTCATGATCTATTCAGTGTAAATGTATTTGTTACATTTGGTAAAAGTCTCGATGAGCATGTTGGCAGGCTAAGATTGGTCCTCTCACATGGACAATCGTCTCTATTTGTTGAGTATGAATAGAGGTAAGACCATTACTTATGAGACAACTTATGTAGTTGTGAAGAGAGACATACTCATAAGTTGAGGTCGCCTTGATTTTGTATCAAGATGAGATCATTTATGTAATGATCATAGTAAATGCACCCACCATTTACTAAACCTGTTTAAAGCCAGATTGGAATTCATAAGTTGAATTCGGATTAGACGTTAGGTATGTCTAGATCGAAATCTGTACGATGTTAAATATTTGAGAAAAACATGCACTCTTTTTGGCAAAGAGAAAAACATCATAGCATGTGATTCATACCACATGTGCTATAGCGACAATAAGGGTAGTAGGAGAATGGATCCCTGCTTCTCTACTATGTGAGACCCTTGAGATTATCAGTTAATCTCAATCTTACCCTAAGTGACTATTTAGCTGTCTACTTGAAGTTTTAATCAGTGTTTGCTACTTTAGTGTGTGTCCTATTGACTATGGATGATTCGGTCTATGGAGCATAACTAGGAAAGCGACTGATTAGAATGAATAGATTCTAGCTGAAAAGGAAGATTAAAATTGGTTTACATCTGTAATACTTATTCGCTGGTCGACCAGTTACATTTTTTTTGTTAAGTACTTAAAAATGTGATTGTGAATAAATGTATTGATTTAAGATGTCGAACATGCTCTTGACATAAATGTCAAATGAGGGATTAGAGATGTTCATATTGATGTAAATATTTAATCTGGGGTAATGGCAAGTTATTGATGTCTCTGAGCAGCTAAGTTAAGTGTAATAACTTTCTTAGCATTAATTGCTCAGTGTGCTTGCTGTTGCACGAACCATTTTCCCTGAAGTATGAATTGAATGCTCCCATATGGTCTTTGTGACTTCCTTACATAGTCTTAGTGACTAGATGACCTATATGGATAGAATTGGACGAGTGGGAGATGTTGGTGTTACAGGCGTTACAAGCCTTGATTTTGAAACGTTGAAACGTTGACGTTGTTATCCAATCAATAGCATTAAATACCTCCATTGATGGAGGTAGAAGAAACGCCTGATTCTTCCTATAAATTGGCGTCCAAATTGCAATCCAAGAAAGGTAGACGAAGAGGAATCGGAGCTTCGACTCTGTGAGGGATTTGGTTTATGGATAGTTGGGATCGGTCCGGTGACGTTCTCGCGACAGCAAGCAGAAGAAGAAGAGAAGCAAGAACAAGAAATCTCAAATCGATGTAAGTCCAACAATTTTTTTCAATTAGATCTCATGCTTAGAGAACAACAGAAATCTGCTGCTGCACTATGGCTAAAACTGGAGCAGTTGTGCATGAGAAAAAGTCTTACGAGCAAACTGAGTCTAAAACAACGTTTGTATTCTCATCGCATGGCAGAAGGTACGTCGTTAAGAGATCACTTGACCGTGTTTAAGGAAATTGTCTCTGACTTAGAGGCTTTAGAGGTCAAATATGACGATGAAGATTTAGCATTGATCTTACTGTGTTCTTTACCCTCATCATATACGGCTTTTAGAGATACTATTTTATATAGTCGTGATACTCTTACTTTGAATGAAGTTTATGATTCATTATTCTCAAAAGAGAAAATGAAACAGTTTGTCGAAGAATCTGAGACTTAGAGTGAGGGTCTTATTATTCGAGGAAGGACTCAGGAGGAAGACTCTGATGGTAATATCAGGGACAGATCGAAATCCAGAAACAACGATAAGATATGTAATTATTGCAAGAAGAAGGGTCACATCAAATCTGAATGTTATAAGCTGCAGAATAAGAATAAAAGTACAGGTGAAAATTCGAAGGAAAAACAATCAGAGAAGTCTGGTGAGGCTGATGTTGCCGAAAATTACAGTGATGGTGAACTTCTTGTTGCCTCTGATGCTGATTTGAAGAAGAGTGAGGAATGGATTCTTGATTCTGGTTGTACGTTTCATATGTGTCCCAATCGGGACTGGTTTTCAACATATGAAACGGTTTCGAGTGGTACCGTTTTAATGGGCAATAATACATCTTGTAGAATTGCTGGTATTGGTACGGTCAAAATTAAGATGTTTGATGGTGCCATTCGGATACTTGGTAATGTGAGGCACGTTCCTGATTTGAATAGAAATATGATCTCTTTGAGTGTTCTTGATTCTAAAGGATACAAGTACACTGGTGAAGGTGGAGCCGTGAAGGTCAGTAATGTTGGATCGTGAAAACCGATAGAGGGGGGGGGTGAATATCGGAAATCGTTCGGACTTTCGTAAAGAGCAATTGCACAGCGGAAGTAAAAATAAACACAACACAAAGACACAGTCGATTTTACTTGGTTCGGAGCCTGTGTCGACTCCTACTCCAAGGCCCACGATCGTTGACCGTTTACTTTGGGAAATTCTATATGAAGCGCAATAATAGTTACAGAATTTAGTTACAAAGTAAGTGCACGAAAATAATAATAAAGAATTGCTCTCTTCGTTACCGATGTCCGGAGTGTATTAACTTTTTCGGGGCAGCGGGACGTCGTCGGCTCGAGTTGGAGTGTTTCTGGAGCAAGGCACGAGCGTAGAAGAGCGTTGAGGCGTTGAGAGAATTGTTGTTTTGAAGCCTTGGTCGAGGGCCCTTTATATAGGGCCTGGGGGTGCCCGGGACGTCGGGGGCGCCCCCCACGAGGCCTCTGATCCGCAGAGCTCTCGGTCGCGTCTGATCCTCTGGATCCGCTTTGACCGGGGCGCCCGGAGAGCTCGGGGCGCCCGCATTGACCGGTCAAAGCTTTATCTTCTCGGCTTCGCAAGGGCGCGCTTCGGCAGCTGGCAGTGGGGGCGCCCGCGACAGGCGGGGCGCCCGGAGCATCCGGGGCGCCCCGAATGTAGCTGTCGAGGCGCGTTGAGGTGTGTTTTCACTTCTTGCAGACTTGGGTTGACCTTGGGGGCGCCCGGATCATCCGGGGCGCCCTGCTCAGCTTCTGCCTCACTCCTTTGAGGCTCTCTGAGCTGCAGATACTCAGTCCTTCGATCCTGCATCCAGGGTTAGTCCAAATAGCAATTATATTATTATTTTATACAGCCTTAGCTGTCTTGGTTCTGACTTTGGTCTCCAAAATGGAGCCCTAGGTCTAACCGACGCCTACTGTTCCCTCGACGGGGAACGCGTCCTCACCTACTCCTCTCGGGAGAATTTACCTGATGCCAACCGTTCCTTTGGTTGGACTTTTGCCTGACGGTCCTTTGTCAGGTCTTGGATACCGAGCTGCCCTTCGCTCGGTGCCTAGCATTCCTTCGCTAGGGCTTCAGTCCCAGACTGTCCTTCGCCTGGCGCCTAGCAGTCCTTTGCTAGGGCTTTTGACTCTGGTATTCCTTCGCCAGTGCCTAGCGGTCCTTCGCTAGGGCTTATTTTCCTGAAATTCCTTCGCCAGTGCCTAGCAGTCCTTCGCTAGGGCTTTTCCTGCACACTAGATTAACTTGTTAGAAAACAAGAAAGACTTAACTTTTGACCTATGTTGCCATTATCAAAACACAGGTTTGACTTGGTGCATTCTGCACCAACAATCTCCCCCTTTTTGATTTATGGCAACCCTAGTTCAAAAAGTTAAGTCTAAGCAAAACATGAAAAAGTTTTAACTTTTGTTCCCTCCCCCTGGAAGGAATCTCCCCCTAGATTTTTCAAAAATTCGTGGGGTAAAAAAAACTTTACTTGTACTTGAAGACTTAAGTTTTAGGTCTTGAAAATCTTTCAACAACTTATGTTAAAAGTACATAGGAGAGTTTTTAAAGCATAATTAGAGTACTTTAAAAAATTTAAAGTTTTAAGTTTTAAAGTACTCAAGAGTTTTGAAAATGTTAGCTTAAGTAAGAGTTACGGTTTTGAAAAACTTAAGCTTTAGAGTACTTAAAAAATTTTGACATTAAGCCTAAGTAAGAAACTTTTGAAAGGCTAAAGTACTTAGTAAAATTTTGAAAACTTGAGTGAAAATGTTGAAGTTAGAGTACTTAGGCAGAATTTTGAAAGCTTTAAGAACTTAAGAAACTAGAGTACTTAGGCAAAATTTTGAAAGTTTTAAGAACTTAAGAAACTAGAGTACTTAGGCAAAATTTTGAAAGTTTTAAGAACTTAAGTACTTTAGTAAATCTTCAAAAAGTTTTAAGCTTTTGAATAAATGATAAGTGAAAGCTTTTGAAAGATAAGTAAATTTTTGAAACCTTCTTGAATAAAGGAAAAATTTTGAAATTTAATAAGTAAAATTTTCTCTTTCCTTTCCTATCTCTCCCCCTTTGCCATATATCAAAATAAGATAACTATAGCAGAAATATGATTGCATAAAGGAAATAAATAAGATTTTGTTGTACTGAATCAATTCATAATTAGACGTAAATTAAATCAGTCAATTTTCTCTTATAGGGACCTGTCTAACCCAATTAGCTACTTACTAACTGTTAGAAATAGTAGTTTTTGCTTTGGTTAGTCAAGTTAAGTGTTTCTGTTCAAGTTAGATTTTCTAAACTTGACACTTAACTTGATTGCTATGTAAATTATATTTAGTGCCCCAATTACTGTAGATGCACTGACTTAAAGCATCTTGAATTAAGGCAAAGACCTAAGCATCTCAACCCTTTCTAGGTTATCATTCAAAAGTACCCTAAGGTGCTTGTGAGATGCTGGCTTCTAAGTCTATAGGTGCATGCAGTTCTAGGGTTAGGGCCTAGGCTAAGTCCATTTTCGAAAAAACCCTAATTTTTAAAGGGGGTAGTTTTGAAATAAAAATAAGACTAAGTCAAAAAATGAAAACTGATTTTGAAATTAAGTAAAATAGTTTTTCAAATTCAATTTTTAGAAAAATTTTTTTAAGTCAAGTAGAGAAAAAAATAAAGTTAATCTATTCTACAGAGCATAACCCTAACTGCAAACAGAACAAGTACTCATAAACTGGTCAACAGAAAATAAAGCAGGTAATCAAGGTTCAAAAACAGTCAAACACAAGTCAACCCTACTAAGTAGGGGCAGTCAAATAGGTACAATGCTAAGTGAATCTAAGACGAAGGACCGAGATGATCAGACGGGCCAGGCTGCCATGCATCGAATCGTGCCATCATCTCTATGTATTGTGCGTCAGCCACTTCTCGATCGGCACGACGAGCTTCCATCTCCTCTAGGTGGTAGGCTTCGACCTCCTCTCGGAGACTCTGAACCTTTGTGTCTAAATGCATCACTCTCTGGTAGAGTGTCGGTGGAGCGGGCTCGTCGATGTGTGCTCGGGCTGCTGCAGCTATGTCTCCAACGTCGACTTCAACCTCCTCGTCTGAGTCGACTGGTGCTCCGGCCTGCTGTCGTCTCCAACTAAGAACCCCAGTGGCCGATACCTCTAGACCCGCTAATGAAAAGTTCCTAAATCCTATTTCGTCAAAGTCGGTCATAGCGGTAATTTCACCAACGGTAATGTCACGACCGTGGTGATGAAGGAGAGATGTGATGATGTGGCAATATGGTGTCCGTACTCGTCCCTGGGTCGTGACACTGGACGCATACAGAATGGTATGAAACATAAGGAGTCCAATGTCTAGGTCAAGGTGATGGATTAGGGCATAAAGAAGGAAAGCATGAAAGGGTCGCATAGTCCCTAGGTCTCTGGTGGAGAGTGGTAGGATACAGCGGACCAGAACTCTATACAAGGCATAGTTCTGGGCCTGAAGTTCAATAGCTTGGAAGTGTCTGTTTGCGGGGAGGTCGGCCCTATAGAAATAGGAGTGAATGGTATCTAGGGTAATTTCTGAGTAGGGAGGATCAAATGGGGGGTTCCTAGGAGGATAACAGCAGAATGTGGACTGAGAGGGTCGCAATCCTAGGAATCGGTTCAGCAAAGTTGAGGTTATAGTCAAAGGAATCCCTTGGACAGTGGTGTGAAACATAAGATTATATTGTCGAATTATATTATTATAAAATTCTGCGCATAAAGATTCATTAATGGTATGCGTGTAGAAGACAAGATTGTCTAATTGATAGAAGTTGATGATGTTCATGGCGACAGGGCATGATTGGGTAAAAAAGTGCCTATTAAGATAACTCGTTTTAATAGGCTTGTAGATTGTTTGTGAAAACCTATTACATAACTCTAGGTTAGGAAATCTAGGGTCCGGACTAGGTTCGGCACCGGGGTTGGCTGGGTTCGGTCAGCGTCTTCTAAGTTAAGGGAGTTAAAGAAATAAAGATATTGCATGAAATAACTTTAAATGCAATAAAGATAATTAATAATCATACCGGACGGCTCGGGGAGGCATGATTGAGGAAGAGGACTTGCAAGGTCTTCTTGAAGAGTAAGAAGTGGAGAAGAAGGTTGATTTTGGTGTGGAAAATGAAGGAGGTTCGGGTGCCTTTTATAGGCAAACCCATGGGGGCGCCCGGGAGCTTCCGGGCGCCCCGGTCAGCAACTGCTGCCAAAGGCAGAAGCTTTTGGCTGCTGGGGGCGCCCGGGACAGCCCGGGCGCCCTCAACAGAGAGCTTTTGCAGCTTTTGCTGCATTGGAGGTGATGGGGGCGCCCGCGTGGTTCCGGGCGCCCGGAATAGGGTAGGTAAGGACAAATTTTTAGTCTTGTCTACTTTTAACCATGGTTTAATCGGTTTGACCATGGTTTGAATTGATTTGACCATTTTGACTGTGGTTTGACCGTGGTTTGACTATCTTGACCATGATTTGAATATGTTGACCATGGTTTGACAAATACAAGATTATCTCATAGGTATTAAAAGAATTTCAATTGAGTCTTAATCCTACTGTCTCACCCAGTCTAGGGTTTTCAATCACGTTAGCCTTATGGTTTTCGTGAGACAGGTTTTGATAGCTAAGATTATTTTGAAAATTTTGATTAATTTTGAAAATAATTAAATTTTGAAAACTTAATTATTTTTGAAAACAATTAAATTTTGAAAACTTACTTAATTAATTTTGAAATTTTTGAAAAGATGTTTAAATCTACACTTAGCTGAAATTTTGTGTTAGATTCGAATTTGACAAAAATTAATTTGAATTTGAATTTCAAAAATTGGCTTTCAGGTCTTGGCGAGGCACTAGGCCTTCTTTGGCCGTAGCCTTATGGGATCATCCACCCTTTCCTTGACAAAGCCTTTTAATGAAATTTCATTTTCAAAAAAAATTCTTTGAAAAATTTCTGGTCTAACTAGTTTGGGTTTTGGATCGGTAGCTTCGGCTAGTTCCACCAAATTGGCTTCCCTAACGTACTATCATCTCACCTCCACCCAATACTATGTTGTCAAGTTTCAGTTAAGTTTGTTTAGTCCTTAAACTAGCCTAAGTCTAAGCATGGCAAATTGCAGAAATTAAATAAACAATCAATCAAGCAATTGAATTCAAGAATAACAATTTTATCTAATAATGAATATAGTTTTCAGTTTGGCTCCCCCTGGACTAAAGCCACGGTGATGGTTAGGCAAGATGTGAATCTTGTCCCTGGGGATCCAATACTGATTTGATCCAGTCGGTTTGTTCAGGTATAGTTTAGGTACCCATGCCTGAATTTTACCTCTGGACTGATTCAGTACAGCTAAGTATGATCTTTGCCGGGATTTGGTTCTATAGCCCAATCCGGATCGATTTAGAACTGATTTCTGTTTTCCAAGGATCATGTCAAGACCCTTGGAACCAGATGTAAATCGTTCTAACGCTGATCTAAGATCCTTAACCTGAGTTTTCAGGGAGGAGTTCTCCTTTTCAAGTTTTTCAACTTGAGTAGGAGTTCCTTCCTGAACCTTCTCGGTCAAAGGTTTAGAGTCAGCTCCCTCTTTCAGGAGTTTTACTTCCTGTCGGAGGGACTCGACTCGGAGTTTGACTTTTGCCAAATCTCGAGAAAGAAAAGAAATTAATTCACTTAATTGCGATCTATTAAAACCTGTTACCTTAATTTCTCCGTCTTCTGTGAAGGTCAGCTCGCCGTCCTCCTGTTCTGTTTCTGATTCGGTTCCGACTTCTTCTGAGGCAGTCAGAGCTAGGAGGTTGGACTGGGGAGCCTCTTCTTCTTCTTGTGAGGAAGACTCGTCCCAGGTTGCTTGGAGTGCCTTCTTTCTTCTCGTCCTTTTTGTCTCCTTTAGGTTAGGGCACTCTGACTTGTAGTGGCCCTTTTTCTTGCACTCGTAGCAGGTTACATTGGGCTTGTTTGCGGGTTCAGCTGGTTCGTCCTTTCTTCGGCCAGTTTTCCATTTGTTGGTTCGGTTCTTCAGCTCCTTGTAGTAGCTTCGAGCGAGCCGGACCAGCTTAGTTTGATCTCCATCTTCTTCTTCTGAGTCTGAGTCTGAGTTAGACTCAGGTTCGGGTTCAGGCTTCTTCTTTGTTGTCCTTCCAGTCTTACCTGCAAGAAAAGCAATACCTTTCTCGACCATATTGGTGTTAGTTTGTTCGTGCAGTTCTAGTTCGAAAAACAATTCATCTAATTTTATTTTTGAAAGATCCCTAGAGACCTTGTACGCATCTACCATAGATGCCCACAAGGTGTTTCTAGGGAAGGCGTTTAGAGCATACCTTATTAAGTCACGGTTTTCAACCTTGTGACCTATTGTGTGAAGACCGTTCATTAACTCTTGGATTCGTGCGTGGAGCTGGGCTGCTGATTCGTTGTCGGCCATTTTGATGGTGTACAACTTGTTCAGGAGCAGATCCCTTTTGCTGATCCTGGTATCTGACGTTCCCTCGTGCAGCTCGATGAATTTTGCCCAGAGCTCCTTCGCACTGTTGAAGGGGCCCACGCGGTTCAGCTCTTCTTTCGTCAATCCGCATTGAAGAGTTTGAGTAGCTTTTGCGTCAGCTTCTATCTTGCGTTTTAGGGAGTTGTCCCATTCGGAGTAGCTTTGAGGAAGTCCATCAGCATTCTTGGGTATCTCCAGTCCGGACTAGATGATAATCCACATGTCCACCTGAGTTTTCAGGTGGACCTCCATACGACTTTTCCAGTAGGAAAAGTCTTCTCCACTGAAGAGTGGAGGTCTTGCGGTGCTAAATCCCTCTTGCATGGCCATCTGAAATAGAAAACTAAAAGAAAAACGAATTTTCCAAGACTAGGTCTTGGATTAGTAGTGCTGGATAAATTAAATAACGAGGGGTGTTGCACCAACCTCGCTTAACAAAAAAAATCGAATAAAATATTTAACGAAAAATTCGTCAGAAAAAAAATAGAAAAATAAAAATCCGAAAAAAAATTTCAAACTGGTGGTTGCACCAGGTTTGAACTTCCCCGCTCTGATACCACTTGTTGGATCGTGAAAACCGATAGAGGGGGGGTGAATATCGGAAATCGTTCGGACTTTCGTAAAGAGCAATTGCACAGCGGAAGTAAAAATAAACACAACACAAAGACACAGTCGATTTTACTTGGTTCGGAGCCTGTGTCGACTCCTACTCCAAGGCCCACGGTCGTTGACCGTTTACTTTGGGCAATTCTATATGAAGCGCAATAATAGTTACAGAATTTAGTTACAAAGTAAGTGCACGAAAATAATAATAAAGAATTGCTCTCTTCGTTACCGACGTCCGGAGTGTATTAACTTTTTCGGGGCAGCGGGACGTCGTCGGCTCGAGTTGGAGTGTTTCTGGAGCAAGGCACGAGCGTAGAAGAGCGTTGAGGCGTTGAGAGAATTGTTGTTTTGAAGCCTTGGTCGAGGGCCCTTTATATAGGGCCTGGGGGTGCCCGGGACGTCGGGGGCGCCCCCCACGTGGCCTCTGATCCGCAGAGCTCTCGGTCGCGTCTGATCCTCTGGATCCACTTTGACCGGGGCGCCCGCATTGACCGGTCAAAGCTTTATCTTCTCGGCTTCGCAAGGGCGCGCTTCGGCAGCTGGCAGTGGGGGCGCCCACGACACGCGGGGCGCCCGCGACAGGCGGGGCGCCCGCGACAGGCGGGCGCCCGGAGCATCCGGGGCGCCCCGAATGTAGCTGTCGAGGCGCGTTGAGGTGTGTTTTCACTTCTTGCAGACTTGGGTTGACCTTGGGGGCGCCCGGATCATCCGGGGCGCCCTGCTCAGCTTCTGCCTCACTCCTTTGAGGCTCTCTGAGCTGCAGATACTCAGTCCTTCGATCCTGCATCCAGGGTTAGTCCAAATAGCAATTATATTATTATTTTATACAGCCTTAGCTGTCTTGGTTCTGACTTTGGTCTCCAAAATGGAGCCCTAGGTCGAACCGACGCCTACTGTTCCCTCGACGGGGAACGCGTCCTCACCTACTCCTCTCGGGAGAATTTACCTGATGCCAACCGTTCCTTTGGTTGGACTTTTGCCTGACGGTCCTTTGTCAGGTCTTGGATACCGAGCTGCCCTTCGCTCGGTGCCTAGCATTCCTTCGCTAGGGCTTCAGTCCCAGACTGTCCTTCGCCTAGCGCCTAGCAGTCCTTTGCTAGGGCTTTTGACTCTGGCATTCCTTCGCCAGTGCCTAGCGGTCTTTCGCTAGGGCTTATTTTCCTGGCATTCCTTCGCCAGTGCCTAGCAGTCCTTCGCTAGGGCTTTTCCTGCACACTAGATTAACTTGTTAGAAAACAAGAAAGACTTAACTTTTGACCTATGTTGCCATTATCAAAACACAGGTTTGACTTTGGTGCATTCTGCACCAACAAGTAAAGGGTCTCTTGTTGTGATGAAGGGACTAAGGAGAACCACTAGTTTATATGTTCTGTAGGGATCCACAGTAATAGGTGATGTTGCCGTCACAAGGTGATATGGATAAAAGAAGATCACTTATGGAAAGCTTGTAAGGAAGTTATTTGGCCGAAAGGACTCTTCAGTGAGCTTAGCGAAGACTTACAGATTACTATAGTCTTTTGTGATAGTCAGAGTGTTATTTTCCTCACGAAAGATCAGATGTTTCATGAGAGGACAAAGCATTACTTGGACTTGGTTGATGCTAGATGCTGAGATTTGCCTGTGGGACTTTTGTGAAAAAGGTGGAGAATGTTCATTTGAAGATTTGTGGAATTCACGTCAAGGTGGAGATTGTTAGAATTTGGTGACTCGAATTCTGTTTAATCCGTTAATATTTATTAGATATTTTCTTATTAATATGTTAATTAATAGATTCTTTATAAATCTGTTAATTAATAGTTTTGTTATTAATTTTTTATTTGACTAAGTATTCTAAGATCCCTATAAATTGTGTATCTCATAGACAAGTTGAATCAATCAATCAAAAAAGCTTTTTGGTTATCTCTTCTTTCTTTTTCTCTACCTCTCATTTTCTCTACTTCTCTTTACTTTATTATGATATAAGAGTTGCCGACTTTGTATTCCGTCGTTCTTAGTGATTTTTCCTCCTCTTCCCGTGGTTTTTTCTTGTCAAGGGTTTTCCACGTAAATTTGATGTGTTCTCTATTATTTCTGTTACTGTTTTTCCATTCTAATCTTGTAACAAACAAGACTAGTAAATTATTTCATATATATTTATACATATTTTATCTTTAAAAATATTAAGTTTTTTTTAAAAAAATCTTACCTTAATCAAATAGATATCTTTTTTATCTTTCACTACACTCAAAAATACTCTTTAATAACGGTGAAAAATCATTGTAAAAGACCCCAAAAAACCGTTATTAATTGACACATTGAGAAAGAGAGGATCAGTCAAAGACAATGATTTTTAACCGTTGTCTTTTCATCTGAAACACAACGATTTTTCACCCTTATGAATCAAGTTGAACCATTGTATTTCGAGTTAAAAGACAACGATTTTCGTTAAATGATAACAATTTTTAACCGTTGTGTTTCAATAAAAAATAATAGTTTTTTTACCATTGCCTTTGAGCATCCTTATCTTTCTCAACGTGTTGATTTATAACGATTTTTTTCTTTAACAATGATTTTTAACTGTTATATTTTAAGTGCAATGTCAACAAATTATAACAATTTTTAACCGTTGTGTTTCAATAAATGATAACAATTTTTAACCGTTGTGTTTCAATAAAAAATAATAGTTTTTTTACCATTGCCTTTGAGCATCCTTATCTTTCTCAACGTGTTGATTTATAACGATTTTTTTCTTTAACAATGATTTTTAACTGTTATATTTTAAGTGCAATGTCAACAAATTATAATTGTTATATTTGAACATCCTATTTTTATTAACGCATTGATTTATCATGATTTTTTGGATCTTTGACAATGATTTTTAAGTGTTGTCGTTTGTTTTGAAATACTATATATCATTTTAACCATTTTAACCGTTGTTGTTTCTCAACACACACTGGAAAAAAAATTAATTGTTATCTCAAACATATTATATATATAATAAACCATTGTTTACAAACATATATATCATCTCATGTTAAAATGATCTAACAATCATATATATAATACTTGTATCAGTTTCTAGCAACATGTAGTATCAATGTGTCCTTGAGTTGTAGCAATGTCGAAGGCTATGGAAGTCAGTGAATTTGTGGTCATGACTAGTGCAGGAAACATTGCAAAAGATCTCTCAAAACTTCTACATTTTCCATCAAAGAAAAGGAAAACAAATAAGTCGATAAATAATCAATAAAAGGTAACTAACAAAAAGTTAAACAAGAAGTTAACTAAAAAAACTGAGATAAAGGAAAATGATCAATCCTTCAAGAAAATTTAAGAGGAATGAAGGAAAATCACTAGGCTACCTTGTCACACAAAATTTTAACTTATACAGTGATTCTAGAAAAACTATACCGTTCCTTTTGTTGATGCAGTCTGGCCCTGATTGTTGTTTTGGTGTTGACACTGATTTAAGTTTAGGTGGATGATTATTGATTATGATTAAGTCCTGATCGGGGATCAGGCATGGTGTTGGAAAATCCTAACCTGGAGGGTTAGGTGTTGAAAATCCTAGCTTGGAGGGCTAGGTGTATGAAAAGTCCTAATTCGGAAGAGGTGGGTGAAAAGTCCTAGCTTGGAGGGCTAGGTGAAAAGTCCTAACTTGGAGGGTTAGGTGCAAATTCCTATCTTGGAGAATTAGGTGAAAAAGTCCTGGCTTGGAGGGTCAGGTGCCTAGCTTGGAGGGCTAGGTTGGATGAAGTTCTAACTCGGAAGGGTTGGGTGAAAAGTCCTAGCTTGGAGGGCTAGGTGAAAAGTCCAAACTTGGAGGGTTAGGTGCAAATTCCCAACTTGGAGAGTTAGATGGAAAAATCCTTAGCTTGGAGGGCTAAGGTGGATGAAACCCTAGCTTGGAGGGCTGGGTTTGACTCCCTTGATCGGTCTGGTGACCGATCAGGGATATTGGCACGCTGCTCCTTCATGGATCGGTCTGGTGACCGATCCAGCGAGCAAGCAGCTTCCTCACTGCTTTGCTCCTGATCGGTCTGGTGACCGATCAGGGAGCAAACAGTGAGTGAGTTCTCCTCCGGATCAGACCCTGGATCGGTCCGGTGACCGATCAGGGACTTAGGATCTGATTAAAGAATCACTGTTCATTTGTCCTGATCGGTCTGAGTGACCGATCAGGCTTCACTCTGATCGGTCTGGTGACCGATCAGGCTTCACTCTGATCGGTCCGGTGACCGATCAGGCGTGTATAGCCGCAAGAGCTGGGAATCCCAGCGAAGCAGTGGATCGGTCTGGTGACCGACCCACAAGCCCTGGATCGGTCCGGTGACCGATCACTTTAATTCAAATTGCACTGTCAGACGCGATCAGAGCGTCTGATCGTATCCGATTCTCAGCGCTTCACTTCTGATTCTTGATTTACTGTGTGATATACTGCTCTAACAGTCTGATTAAGCTGCAGGTGATAGGGAAGGATTCAAACACTCAAGGAGAAGTCAATGGAGGCTTTCCTTGGAGCAGGTTTGTTCGTTTTTCCATCTCAGGTTGCAACGGCCGAGCTGCAGACTGGAGCTGAGACTGGAGCTTGGCTGAGGGAAGCTCAGGGAGTCCAGGGATAGCTCAGTGGTAGCTGGCGTTGGCAGATGAGCAGCTGGGAGCTGCAGGGATGGTGTCATCTGATGCTTGGTGGAGAAACAAAAAGGAGAAGAAGACTTCGGCTGAAGTAGAGAAGTGTTCGACAGTTTTATGTGTTGAGCTTGCTGAAGTTCTTGCTGCGCTTTGTGTTTCTCCACAACTTGCTTGCTGTGTTTCTGAAGTCTTCATCACTTTGAGCAAACAACTGCAATCGAGAAGCAACCAACTCTTATGTAAGTGCCGGGAGGAAAGAACAAGGAGCTTGGAGTCCAACAGTGAGAAGACACGAAGGAGGGAGTCCTTGCGTGAGATCGTCGCTGGGTGGAGCTCGGGATAAGCTCGCTGTGCTCTTGTCCTTGCTAGGTGCTGAGTAAGAGTATTCTCTGTGTTTCATTAAGCTTAAATCTATATTCTTGTTTGAAACGCTGTGGAGAGGTTTCTCCACCGAGAAAGAGGTTACGTTATATCCGGTGAACACCGGGGCTTGATCTGCCGACGATCAAGGGATCACCCACCTTAAGGGCACGCCAAGGAGTAGGGGCAAGTTATCCCTAAACCTTGTAAACCCTCCTTGTTAGCGATCTTGCTAGTTGTGTTTGCTTTGCTTTCGTTTTAGTTTTCTGCACACTCTGTTTTCTACTCTTTCCGCTGTGCTACTGATATCTGAGTTGCAGAAACTTTATGTGTTTAAAGTCGAAGTGATTGGCTATATTCACCCCCCTCTCTAGCCATCCGTTTCCAACAAGAGGTATCAGAGCTTGGGGCTCTGTTTACGGCTTAACATCCGAGAGTTATCAACAAGATGGCATTGAGAGAAGGCTTCTCCACCACCCGACCTCCATTCTTTGATGGCGCCGACTTTCAATATTGGAGATCAAAGATGGAATATTATTTGAAGATGGATATCCACACTTGGTTCGCGGTGAAGGAGGGATTCACCCCTCCGAAGGATGATGAAGGTAAAGAACTTGAGACATGGAGGTGGACTGCCGAACAAACTCGAAAGAGTGAAGCCGACGCGAAGGCGGTTGTCACTCTACAATGTGGCATGAACAAAGACCAACTTATCAAGGTTGGTCCTTTCACAAGTGCAAAGGACTTGTGGAACAAACTCATTGAGCTCCACGAGGGTACCCGAGACTCATGGATCGCAAAGAGGGATTTGTTCCTCAATCAACTCCAAAATCTCTCCATGAAGGAGAATGAATCGGTAAGTGTATAGCCGGTTCAAGGAAGTCCTCAATGGACTTCATTCGATTGATGAAAAGGTCGAGAATCGCGACCTTGTGAGGTATGTCTTGAAAGCCTTTCCAAGGAATGCTTTGTGGTCATCCATGGTGGATGCCTACAAAGTATCCAAGGATCTTTCCATTGTAAAGTTAGATGATTTATTTTGTGAGATGGAATTGCATGAAATGGCTAACAAAGGCCCCAAGGAGAAGGGGATTGCCTTAGTTGCAGGGGACCGAATCATCAAAGAAGAAGAAGGAGAAGGAGAAGGAAGTCTCTTCATCTTCATCCTCTTCCGAATCCGAGTCCAATTCTGAGGAAGATGGCAGCGGCTCTTCTTCCTCCGAGATGGCGAACTTTGTGAGAAGAATGATGAGAAGGGATCGACGCTTCAAGAGTAGAGGTAACTCTAGTGAATCCAAACTTGATAAGACTAATGCATCTTGCTTTGAGTGTGGTAGAAAAGGGCATTTCAAGAATGAATGTCCAAAGCTAAAGAAGAAGGAGGAGAAATCCAAAAAGAAAAAAGAAAAATCCAAGAAGAAGAAGAAGACATTGAAGGCCACTTGGGATGAGTCATCCTCTAGCTCATCCGATGAAGAGAAGGAAGAGAAGAGCACTAGGCATGTGACACTCATGGCTCTTGGAGAGGAGAGCAGTGATGAATCTTCAAGTTCCTCAAACATGGCTTCATCATCTTCGGATGATGAAGAGGTAACCTCTCCCAACTTGAAAAGTGTTATAGAGCAATTGCATTTTTAACTAGTATGCTTAAAAAGTCCAAAAATAAGGTTAAAGCATTGCAATTAGAAATTGATCAATTGAAGGTATCTAGGGATGATAACATTGATGATTTGCATGTTGAACTGTTAGAAGATGAAATCAAATCATTGAAACTTGAAATTGAAAATTTGAAATCCTCTAAGGTTGAGGAAGTCAATGATTCGCATGATGAATTGCTAGTAGAGGAAAACCAATCATTGAAGAGTGAAGTTGAGAAGCTCAAGAATATTCTTGGGATATTCTCAACTAGCTCTAAGACCCTAGATATGATCCTAAATGCCCAAAGGGCAGTTTACAATAGGGCCGGTATTGGTTACCGACCCAAAGAACCCTCATTCTTGTCTTTGATGTCTAGGACTGATATGAGACAATCTAGGACACCCAAGACTCAAAAGAAAGTTGTCAAGGCATGGGTGCCTAAGTCATGTTTAGTTGATGCTTTAGGTCCCAAGGTTTGGGTACCTAAAACTTCTATTTTTCAAATTATGTAGGTTATGATTGAGGGGGAGCATTTATCAACTTGGTTCGTTGATAGTGGATGCTCCAAACACATGACCGGGGATAGATCATTGTTTACCACACTTCATAAGAAAAGTAGAGGTAATGTATCATTTGGTAACAATGGTAGTCTTAAGGTCATAGGAATAGGAGACATTCAAATATCCGAATGTCTTAGAATTTCAAATGTCCTTCTAGTCAAGGGGATGAAATTTAATCTCCTAAGTGTCAGTCAATTGTGTGACACGGGTTACACAATTGACTTCCAACCAAGTCAATGTCTAGTTAGACAACATGACACCTTGGATACGGTACTAGTAGGAGCAAGAGTAGACAATGTTTATCAAGTTTCATTTAAAAGTGCTACTAATGCTTTTGCTAAGTGTCTCATGTCAAGACAAGAAGAGTCCACTCTTTGGCACCGGAGGTTAGCACATGTTAACATGAAGAACATCCGGAAGTTGGCCAATAAGGGACTAGTCCGTGGCTTACCGAGCATCAAGTATGAGAAAGACAAACTTTGTGATGCATGTCAAATGGGTAAGCAAACAAAATCTGCACATAAAGGTAAAAGCGCTGTAAGTACTTCCAATGTATTAGATTTACTTCATATGGATCTATTTGATTGTAGTACCATCATATCATTGAATGGAAGTAGATATTGCTTTGTTATCATTGATGATTTCACTAGATAAACATGGACTTACTTTTTAAAATATAAGGATCAAACCTTAGATATCTTTATTTCTTTTTGTAGAAGAGTTGAAAATGAAAAATCATTAACCATTAAGACAATTAGAAGTGATCATGGAGGTGAATTTCAAAACCAAAGGTTTTTAGAATTCTGTCAAGATAGAGGCTATAAGCATGAGTTCTCTACTCCTAGAACACCATAATAAAATGGTGTTGTAGAGAGGAAGAACCGTGTTCTACAAGAGGCTGCACGAAGCATGCTGAATGAGTACTCACTCCCGAGTTACTTGTGGGCCGAAACTGTAAATACAGCTTGCTATGTGCAAAACATAATCCTCATCCATAGGTTTTTAGGAAAGACTCCCCATGAACTTTGGTTTGGGAAACCACCTACGGTTAAACACCTTAGGGTGTTTAGTTGTAAGGTGTTCATTCTAAACACCAAGGATCACCTTGGAAAATTCACGGCGAAGGCTGATGAAGGGATACTAGTCGGGTACTCCCTCGTTAGCAAAGCCTACCGAGTCTACAACAAGAAATCTAGATTAGTTGAAGAGTCTTCTGATGTGGTCTTTGAAGAAATTCCAAAATCAATTGACCAATCAGAAAATGTAGAAGGAGTTCAACTCGAACTTAGGAGACTAAGTTTGGAAGAAACTCCAAGTGTTGTTGATGGTGATGAGTCTGATGATGGTGAACCTAGACAACCCATTGATCAGCCGGATCCTGAGGCTGAACTTGTGTCTAGTGAACCCGTTCAAGAAGCACCACCAACCCCTAGGCAAACTAGATTAGCCTCTAGTCATCCCCAAGACCAAATTGTTAGAGAAATCCATCATGGGGTTAGAACTAGATCATTCTTCCGGAATGAGGCTAATGAAGTTGCCCTAATTTCAGAAATTGAACCTAGGAAAATTGATGAAGCATTAAATGATCCCGATTGGATCATTGCAATGCAAGATGAACTAGGTCAATTCGAAAGGAGTCAAGTTTGGGACTTAGTCCCTAGACCCAAGAAGACCTCCATTATTAGAACCAAATGGGTCTTCAAGAACAAATTGAACCATAAGGGAGAAATCATTAGAAACAAGGCACGCTTGGTAGCCAAGGGCTACAGTCAAGTTGAAGGCCTTGATTATGATGAGACCTATACTCCTGTGGCACGATTAGAATCCATCCGATTGATGCTTGCATTTGCAGCACATCGTGGCTTCAAGCTATACCAAATGGATGTCAAATCGGCCTTTCTAAATGGTTTGATTAGAGAAGAGGTCTACGTCGAACAATCTCCGGGGTTTGAGAGTACCGAATTTCCAAACCACGTGTTCAAGCTCAAAAAGACACTTTATGGCCTCAAACAAGCACCCCGAGCTTGGTATGAGCGGTTGTCGACATTTTTAATTGAGAAGGGCTTCGTTGGAGGCCAAATAGACCCTACACTATTTCTACGAAGAGATGGTGACAATATTTTTGTAGCCCAAGTATATGTCGATGACATAATTTGTGGCTCAAACAATAAGGGTTATTTGAATGAGTTTATTGGACACATGGAAAATGAATTTGAAATGAGTCTAGTGGGAGAGTTGACTTTCTTCCTTGGACTCGAAATCAAGCAAACTCGTGATGGGATCCATGTGCACCAATCGAAATACACACAAGAAATGCTTCGAAAATTCAATATGAGTAATTCAAAAGAGGTAACCACTCCTATGGCTACAAACACCAGATTAGACAATGATGAAAGTGGTAAACCTGTTGATTTGACTCAATATCGAAGCATGATAGGCAGTTTGCTATACCTTACAACTAGTCGACCTGATATACTATTTACCGTGGGTATGTGCGCTAGGTATCAAGTTTGTGCCAAGGAATCTCACCTAATCGCTGTTAAGCGAATTTTGAGATATCTCAAAGGCACAATTAGAGTCGGTCTATGGTACCCCCGTATCGAATCATTTGATTTAATTGGCTATACGGATTCCGACTACGCTGGATGTAAGTTGGACCGGAAAAGCCCAAGTGGGGGTTGCCAATTCTTAGGTTCGTCCTTAGTAAGTTGGTCAAGTCGGAAGCAACATTGTGTTGCTCTCTCCACGACCGAGGCAGAATATATTGCCATGGGAGAGAGTGTATCACAATTGTTGTGGATGATACATACTTTAGAGGACTATGGATTGAGTTACAAGGGTGTGCAAGTGTTATGTGATAACATTAGCACAATTAACTTAACTAAGAATTCAGTCTATCATTCTAGGACCAAACATATTGAGGTGTGTCACCACTTCATTAGGGATCATGTAGCTAGGGGAGATATTGTACTCTCACATGTAGAGTCCAAATCAAATCTAGCTGACATTTTCACTAAACCACTTCTCGAAAATGAGTTTAGTTTCCTAAGACGGGAGTTGGGAATGTGTCGCGCTTCATGAATTTCAAATTGCATTCAAACCCTTCATGATTATTTCGAAATTGTTGGGAAACAATTGGGTAATTTTGGGGACATCTCACACAAACTATAAGGTTTAACAAAACGTTTTTGTTTACTAGAAATGGGGTGAGATGTTAGGATCAACTAAATTTCTCAAAATGTCAATGCATCCCTTGAGAAATTAAGTTGACGAGATAATAATCACTGTGGTGACCAAGTATAGGGAAAACCATTGCATAACATATGTGTATATGGCTCCATGATCATACTTGGACATTCCAATCAAGGCAACTTGATTAGAAACTTGAATTTGGAACAAAACTTGATTGAATTTGCTTGCATGATTGTTGATTGAGTTTGACTCCATTTGGATGGAGCAAAGTGATTGTTGAATCTATAAGGACTCTTGATCCTTGTTCAGGGATCAATTTTAGTCATGGGATCATGTCCAAGTTCGATAAACTTCATCAGATCTCGTTGGAAAGTTTCAGAAAATCTGAAACTGATTATTTCAGATCGAATCTGGGAATATCAGGAACCCTGATCGGTCACCGGACCGATCAAGCATAGGGCTGATCGGTCCCCGGACCGATCTGGCTCCTTCCTATGGTGATCGGTCCACAGACCGATCAGCGAGGCAAGCAGTGACTTTTCGAAATTTTGACCAAGCTTACCGAGCCAGCCTGGATCGGTCCCCGGACCGATCTGGCAGTCTGAGTTCAGCTCACTAAGAAGGCAGTTAGGGTTATACTTGGTAGAATAGGACTACTCTAATTATATTTTTTTTGTTAAAAACTATTTTATTTTTATTTCTTATTTAATTTACAAAATCATTTTCTTTATTCATTTAAAATGATTTTCCGACTTAGTTTTTTTTAAAACTTACCCCTTCAAAACTAGGGCTTTCTTTGCAAATGGACTTAGCCTAGGCCCTAACCCTAGAACTGCATGCACCTATAGATCTAGAAGCCAGCATCTCACAAGTACCTTACTTTTGATTGATAACCTAGACTGGGTTGAGATGCTTAGGTCTATGCCTTGATTCAAGATGCTTTAAGTTAGTGCATCTGCAGTAATTGGGGCGATAAATACCAATTAAACAGTAATCAGGTTAAGTCAAGCTTAGAAAATCTAACTTGATCAGATCACTTAACTTGACTAACCCTAGCAAAAGATACTGTTTATAACAGTTAGTAAGTAGCTAACTGGGTTAGACAGGACCCGAAAGAGAAAATTCAAATTGATTTGGTTCAGTTCAAACTTAGAATTGGTTCAGTACAACATCTTACTTTGATTACTCATGTTTCTTACTATATTTTCTTTTATATGTGGCAAAGGGGGAGAGATTGGAAAGGAGAGAAAAGGAGGTTTTAAAATTTAAATTTTTTTAAAAATTTTCAAAAACTTTTATCTCCTTCTTCAAAAAGTAAAGTTCAATAAGTACTTAAGTTTTTTTGAAAGTCAATTGTTTTTATTTTCAAAAATATTCTAAGTACTTACTCAAAATTGTGCTTGAAAATTTTTTTCTAAGTTATAGAATCAAAATTGTGCTTCAAAAATATTCTAAGTACTTACTAAAAATTGTGCTTGAAAATTTTTTTCTAAGTTATAGAATCAAAATTGTGCTTGAAAATTTTTTTTCTAAGTGTTAAAAATTGTGCATGAAAATTTTCTAAGTGCTAAATATGTTGAAAAATTTTCTAAGTGCCCAACACAAAAATATTTTGGAAAATTTTCTAACTTAAAAATCCTATTTTGAAAACTTTCTAAGTATGGAAAACCTGAAAAACTTTTCAAACAAAGACTTAGAAACTATTTCAAAACCCCCACGAATGTTTGGAAAACTCAGGGGGAGGAAATTAAAAACTAATACGTTACCTATCTTTCTGTTGTTTAACTTAACTTTTTGAACCGGATTGCCATAAATCAAAAAGGGGGAGATTGTTGGTGCAGGCAACACCTAAGTCGAACCTGAGTTTTGATAATGGCAAAAGGTTCAAGAGTTAAGGTGTTATTGTGTTCTAATATGCTTACTAAGTGTGCAAGAAGAAGCCCTAGGTACACTAGGCAAGAAGTCCTAGCAAAGGGCTGGGCAAAAAAGTCTTGGTCAAGGATTGGGCAAGAAGACCTGACCAGAAGTCGGGCAAAGAAGTCCTGGTCAAGGACTGGGCACGAAGTCCTGACCGGAAGTTGGGCAAAGAAGTCCTGGTCGAGGACTGGGCACGAAGTCCTGGCGAGGGGCTGGGCACCGAAGACCTAACCGGAAGTTGGCCAAGAAGACCTGGTCAGGTGGATCGGGCAAAAGTCCAACCGGAGGAGCCGGTTGGCAAAAGGTAAACTCTCCTGAGAGGAGTAGGTGAGGACGCGTTCCCCGTCGAGGGAAGAGTAGGCATCGGTTCGACCTAGGGTTCCATTTGGGAGACCCGAAGTCATAACCAAGATAGCTACAGCTGTAATTACTACTTATCTTGTTTTTGGGACTAACCTTAGTTGCAGGGTCGAAGGACTGATCGTCTGCAAGTGAAGGTTCTTCACTGAGCCTAGGCGCCCGAATGGATTCAGGCGCCCGTGAGGATACGAGCGCCCAAGGGTGAAGGCAAAAATCAAAAACCAGCCACGAAGCCACTGAACCAAGGCAGATCAGGCGCCCATGAGCTCACGGGCGCCCCCATCACCTCAGGCGCCCAAGTGGGGTGGATAAGCACTGACCGAGCCCGCGGATAAGGATTCGCAGATCGGAGGGCACGTGTCAGGCGCCCCCAACCCATCAGGCGCCCGATGGAGGACTATAAAAGGGGCTTGACCCCAAGGCTTCAACAACACAGTTTTCATACGCTCCAAAGCTTTTCGTTCAAGCGCTACGCCCCGGCAAACTCCGATTTCGAGATTCCAGCGCCGACGACATCCCTCTGCTCCAAAATACGATCCACTTCGGACGTCGGTAACGAAAAGTGTAATTAGTTTCATTTACTGCAATATTTCTGTACTCAAATTGTAAAGCTGATTTGCGTGATTATAGTATTGCCCAAAGTAAACGGTCAAGGACCGTGGACCTTGGAGTAGGAGCCGACTGCGACTCCGAACCAAGTAAAACTACTTGTGTTCCTATGTAATTGTTTAATTTCCACTACGCGTTTTCTCTTTTCTTAATCCGAAATGTGTTAACGATATTCACCCCCCCCCCTCTATCATTTTTCTCGATCCAACAAAATAGTGCAGCGGAGCAGAGTTGGGGTGATCGGTTGATTTGGGCAGACGCATTTGGTAGTCAGAGGGGATTAAGAAGTCCGACCGAATTTGCTCCAGGTCATGGGCGGCAAGATCAGTTACCATGGCCGAGTACCGTAGCGGAGAAGGGGCGGAGGACGAAGAAGGGGAGGCCATTAGATAAGAAGGCACGAAGAAAATAACTAAGGAAAGGGGTCACTGGAGAGGAGAATCGGAAGAGAAGGGCCGCCGAAACCCTAGCATAGCTCGAAGCGGGGAAGAGCGGTGTTGAGGGTAAGACGCAATGGTAAGAACGTCAAGGTGAAAAGCCCATTTATAGGGTCAGAAGAAGGACACCAGTCGTCCGATGGTGGGCTGGGAGAAGCGCAGGACCACGCCAGAACCGTCTGATCGAGCTCGGATGATTCTCGAAATAGCAGATCACACGTGTGGGTCGAACATTCGCGAAGAGAGATGGCATATCCCTCGTCATACAAGGTCAAATTTGGCTTGGGGATGCGAGTCCCGAGTCATTAAGGCGGCAATTAAGAAGAAGATACGCATTGATTTCGCGGAGAGAAGGCGAAAGGGTTTTTAGAGAAACATGATACATGATGGACTAGACGTCCATGCAGAGTTGATCATGACGACTAAGCACCAAGCCGGATCACCCGGGTGTGCCAGGCTCAGGTCCAAGTCAGAGTCCAGTCAGTCGGCCTGTACGCCTCCTTCGACTAGACTTGAGGGGGATGCTTATGATCCCGGGCTAGCGTG
The DNA here is from genome assembly GCA_024364735.1 of Boesenbergia rotunda. Classification (NCBI taxonomy): domain Eukaryota; kingdom Viridiplantae; phylum Streptophyta; class Magnoliopsida; order Zingiberales; family Zingiberaceae; genus Boesenbergia; species Boesenbergia rotunda. Next base: position 74,591 of record JAGFNQ010001567.1, read on the forward strand.
CGTGTAACCTGGCCCGGCAACCTGGCGTCCAGTCAGGAGGAGACGGGTGCATGGGCTAAAAAGGCCCAACAGATAGGTGGCTCGGGTCATTGAGTCGGCCCGGCCTATTGGAAAATACTAGTGTCGAGGAGGGTCGGACCTCCTATATACCCTGACAACAGAGCCCTCACTCGGGGTCCTCGAGCCGAGAAAGACCCGAGACAGGGAAAAGGGAACAAATACCTTTGGTAGGTCTTAGTGTGTCCGCCTCTAGGAAATCTTGACCCAGGGTATGGTGAAAGTACTTGCGGGCCAGTCCCCGCGCAGCACTCGGCTCAAGGCCCTCAATCGGACGCGTGGCTATCCACGCTCCCCGGAATCGACCCGACCGATACTCAGACATCCATACTCCAATACCCCTCTAGGTTTGGCTCCCAGCCGACGCGTGGCGGCCCACGCTCCTGGGATAAGCCCGAGCCAAAGGAGGCGATACTTGGTATATCATCACTTAGTGCCTCAGTCGGCACTCGCATCACAGTCCCTCAGCCCGCCTCACTATCCAGTGCCTCAGTCGGCACCCGCATCATGGGCCCTCAGTCCGCCTCGTTACTTGGTGTCCCGATCGGTACTTTCCTTTTAAGGGCCCTCGGTCGACCCTAGCCTGCCCTAGCACGCAGCACAACCACTCCCTGACATCAGACTACCCGAGGTAGTACGGGGTCGGTACAGGACTGGTGTCACCCTGGCTCAAACGACGGATATCCTGCTGATGGTTTGATCTTCCTGCCATACTCTGTCCCCCCGTATTACGACCACATACGCTGGTGTCAGGGCGAGCGATACCAAATGACGTCGGCTATTAAGTTAACAATGCGACACCACATACGCTGGTGTCCGGCGGATTCTAACGGTCTCTGTCTTACAAGACAGGAGCGAGCCAGCCTCGCAGCCACCCTCAGCGACTTCGTGATCCCCGAAGGACAGTCTCGCCCTTGAGACCGCCACCTCACTTCGCGACAGGATCATCATTTAAAACTAATTTAGATTGATTAGCTCGTGTGGGTTGCGAGACTGGGAAATAAAATTTTAAAATTGGATTATGAATTTTTGGATTTATGAGGATATATGTATTTTTTCAATAAAAAATTGTGAATTTTTTTCATGCGAATTGCTTCGGAAATATGTAAGAGTTTAAAATCAAGATTTTTAATTTTATAAGAATTTTTTAAACAATATTTATTTACAAAAGATAGATAATAACGATTTTATGTTATAGTTTTTAATGGACTGTCCGAACCAATACGCAACTTTCTTGGGTTGGACTGAATCGGATGGCGGACCGGCCTTCTCCCCCGACAGATGACTTACTTTGGCAGGTCAACCAGGCTGTCACAGGTCGGCCCGTCGGCCCGTCGGAAATCTCTACCGATTGTAAACCTTGCATGACGTCCTTGCTTACCTCAGTTCACAACCCAGTGACCGAATTCTCCATGGAACCCACAACCATCCACCCAATTCTTGACCCTTCCCAAGCCCTATAAAATCGATCGATCTCTCTGCCAGGGTCTTCTCAGCGCAGGTGATCCCGGTTACACCCCAACAATCTTCACATTCATGTAATGGCGGAGCAGTTCCAAGTCCAGATCCCCAGAGTGAAGTTGGGCAGCCATGGATTCGAGGTTCATCTTCCCTTCCTTCATGGATCGCGTTGCAATTTCCCCAAAGATCTTCCTTTTTTTTTTACTCCTATTTGTTGTGGCGACGCCAGGTTTCTAAACTAGGGTTTGGGTGCATGGGTCTCACCGGCGTGTACAATTCCCCTGTCAGTGAAGAAGCTGGCATTGCAATCATCAAGCATGCTTTCAACAGGGGCATCACCTTCTTTGACACCTCCAATGTCTATGGACCCCACACAAATGAGATTTTGCTGGGGAAGGTTTTGTATCTTGTCGCTACATTTCTCGCTTAAAGATAGTGCGGAAAGAAGAGAAATTGAGGCTTTTTGACATATTTCTTCAGGCATTGAAGCAATTGCCGCGCGAAAAGATCCAAGTAGCCACAAAGTTTGGGGTTGTAGGTATTGGTGAAAAAGGTGTGGTGGTCAATGGTAAGCCTGAGTATGTGCGGGCTTGTTGTGAAGAAAGCCTAGAGCGTCTCGGAGTGGATTACATTGATCTTTTCTACCAGCACCGAATTGATAAGACTGTTCCGATAGAGGAGACTGTAAGTTGACTCTAAAAATGGTGTCTGCTACATAGATCTGAAATTTGAGATATAGTGGCTCATGCTATTTATTTGGTTGAGAAGATGGGGGAGCTCAAGAAGTTGGTGGAAGAAGGAAAAGTGAAGTATATTGGGCTATCAGAGGCTAGTCCAAACACTATCAGACGTGCTCATGCTGTGCATCCAATTACTGCATTACAAATGGAATGGTCTCTTTGGACTCGTGATATTGAGCCAGAGATAGTCCCACTTTGCAGGTCTAATTACTTTACTTGTCTAGCTTCCTGCGAGCCAATGCCCAATCTATGTAGTTTTTGCAATACCATTAATTTAAGGGTGTGAAACAGCAAACATTGTCACAGCATGTCCTCAAATATTCACTGATATATTGGAACATAGAGACAAATGCTTCGTCCTGCGTTTTAGCTTCTACCTCAAAGATGCAAGATGCATATGGGAGCATATCATTTTTCACGTAGCTTTATTTTTACTAGATGGGCTACTTTTGTAGTACTGGAAGTTTTAATACTCATTTTCCCTCAAATGTTCATGTAGGGAACTCGGTATTGGAATAGTTCCATACAGCCCTATTGGACGAGGTTTTTTTGCTGGTAGAGGAGTCACTGAGAATTTGCCTTCAGATACAAATATGGTATCCACTCTCATCATCTACAACATACCTTGTGCATTTTGGCAAATTAAAGTGGGTGATTTTTCATAGATAGATGACAGCGTGCTAGTTGCTAATGTTGAATTTGTGCCTTTTATATGACTTCATTAGACTAATATCGAAAGATTCAGTGGTGAGAATTTGGAAAAGAACAAAGTTCTCTATCTGCGAGTGGAGAATCTGGCCAAGAAACATCACTGTAGCCCTGTTCAACTTGCTTTGGCTTGGGTTCTCCACCAAGGTGACGATGTGGTTGTTGGATTTGTGCTCTAAGAGCAAGACAAATTGTATTATGTCATTTGTTTTCTTATATGAATTATTCGTTTGATATGCATATTGTTATACGACTAAGGTCTAGATTAATTATGTAGTATATGATCATATGGTACGTCCATAGAAGACATGATCATAAGTTCTCATAATTTATAAATAAGAATCACAGTTGTTAAATAAAGTTGGGCGCTTTATTTAGACTGCAATATTTTATGAAATAATCTGTCTTGATGATTGTAAAATATTGATGTGAAACATTCACATTGAAAGGATCAAGGGAGATTTAATTAAGGATTAATTTCTGTTGAAAGGAATTAAATCTCCAGTGATATTGGTTATGTTATTTCTCTTAATCCTGAGTTTATTGTAAATAGTTTATTAAATAGTTATTATTCTTTGAATTATCAATAAGTGAGGTTTATTTAATTATGAAACCAATACCTTGATATTTTGGGAATGTAATTATTTAATAATCAGAATTTATGAAATAAACAATATGAAATTTGCATGAAATATCCTCTTGACATGTTTCGGTACTTGGATGGTTGAAGTCACTGGCCAGTGCAATTTAATCCATTAGAGAAACTAATCAAGTCAAGAGAATAAATAATTAATTGATTGACAGAAATCAATATCAATTAATTATTGATATTTTACAAAGGAGAAATACATATTAATATTGATATTATTAATCTTGGAGTTCAACATCGGGCTTTTAGTGGAATAGCACCGATTTAGATAATTGGTTTACAATTATTAAGAGCCTTGATTAATAATAATTGTTGGATCCCCAAACTAGCTCAAAGATAAATGGTGTGGCTTATTTCATGGCATATGAACTTTTATATTTGGGATGAGTTTTAAGTACTTGGGCCTAAGCTTAAGTAAAAACCCAAGACCCAATTTAAAGAGGTGTTATGGTTACAAGAACCTCTAGTTTGAAGAGGTGTCATGGTTACAAGCACCTATTAGGCAGAATAAATAAACTTCTGCATTCCTTATCAAACAAGGAACGATAAAAGTTCAAGGAGCCAGAAGTGAAAAGAAGTGCCCACACACTGCGACACCGCCAGGAGAATAGTTTGGAAGATCGAACAAGGTATTTCGTATTTAAAGAAAAATGATTCGGTAACGTATATATTTCACATGCGATTGCTTCCGCTGCATACTATTTCTTTCATTGGTATCAGAGCAACATGTGAACATATATGTGAATCAAGTCCAATTTTTTCTTTGTTTCTACGGATGATTACGATAAATATGGTGCCTAATTATTCTATATTTGTTGATTATATGAATCGAATGTTATTTTATGATTTGTTTCATAAGGGATGCGTATAATTATCATATTATTCTAATCTGTGATAGAGAATTAGAGATTCATGCCCGTGATTCTTTTGGTGCGCATTCCATCGTGGCTAATTCCATATCAGTTTTTTTTCCCCATAATTAGAATTTTCTGATCGTTTCATTGTTTTTGTTGTATATCATGAAATTAATTATGGCCATCAATTAAAAAAAAATGCAATCACCAGTGCAGATTTATGTACGTAATGGCGGCGGTTTCTGTTAATCTGGATTGTTGGCCTTCTGCTTATATTTGTTTTCTTTTTCTCTAGAAATCATGGATTAGGATATTTTATTATTTCCTTGTATGAATAATTTAAATCATATGGTCTAACATGATTTATATGATAACATGTGTATGAATAATAGATGGCGCCATATTAATCTGTTGCACCTCTCATTCGGATATGTATGCATGATAATTATTATGCTTTGTCTAGATTAATAATTACTGCATTGTTTATTAAGAAAATCCCTTGTTATAAAAATATAGAATGGGTGAAGGTTTTCAATTATTATTTTAATTGTAGACCTGTGGGCTCCATTATGGGTTCATTAATAAAATAATCATGTGATACCCCATCGGATAAACATGATTGGATTTTATTAGATTGAACCTTATGATTTCAAAATTTTAATAAGTTTGTTCGGCCCACCGTCGACAATGCTTGGATATTAAAGTTAATTTTGAAATTAAATAATGGTTAATGACATTCGACTTAACTAAAATTATTCTCCCTCCCAACGAGGCTAGGATAATTTTATGAAGGGCCCAAAGTTTTAAAACAATCAGAGTGAGATACTCGTATTCTCTAGGGAATTTATTTAGAAATTAGGATAAAAAGTTTTTTTTTTAAACTTCCTAATTTCTAGTTAAACCAACCTAGTAGAATACTGTTGCTTTCATGATCAAATTTAGTTCATTATAAATAACTTGCCCAACGTGAGTGTTTATGCTGGAAACTAAATGATCGTTGCAATAAACGAATGTGATTAAGGGATTTGCATGTTATATTATATTCACATGTTTATTGAGTATTGTCGTTTTTAATATATGTGTGCATATCTTATTTCAGAAAATGACATCTTTAAATCCTCTTGCTGTGATTTTGAGTCAAAAACCTATGGACGGAACTAACTACAGTCAATGGAAAACTAATCTCTATATTGTTCTGGACTTTGAGAATATCAAGTTTGTCCTGACAACTCCTAAGCCCAATGAACCTGCAGCCAATGCGACTGAGGAAGCAAAGACGCAGTATTCAGATTGGCATAAGGCAAATACTGCAGCTCGCTGCTATATTCTTGCCAGTGTTGCTAGTCATCTGCAAGAGCAAATAAACAAATTCGAGAGTGGAGCAGAAATGATCCAGACTCTTGATGGTATGTTTGCTCAGAGTAGCAGTGCCGCTAGGCAAGCTGCAGTAAGGGCTTTAATGAACACTCGTATGACTGGTGGAAATGTGCGGGATCATTGCCTTACAATGATGTCACATATCAGTCGGGCAGAAGTTATGGGGGCAAAACTAGAGGAGGAAATGAAAATCGACATTATCCTTGAGTCACTGCCAGAATGCTTTAGCCAGTTCATAATGAACTACAACATGAACAAGCTAAAGTTGACTCCTACTCAGTTGATGCATGAGCTTGAGAGTGCTGAACAGTCTCTAGTCAAGCCAGCTTCTGCACATCTCGCTGAGAGTTCTGTTAAACCAAAAGGGAAACCTAGAGGTGGTAATAAGAACAAGAAACGCAAGGCAGCGATGCCAGTTTCCAACCCAACTGCAATGAAGAAGCCGAAAGGCAAGTGCTTCAAGTGCGGCGAGAAAGGTCATTGGAAAAGGGATTGCCACAAGATGAAAAATAAACAAGGTAATCTTGGTGCTTTAAATGTCATTGAGGCCTGTTTAGTGGAGAATTACAATGATAAATGGATCATTGATTCAGGAGCCACTAATCATGTTTGTTACTCTTTGCAGTGGTTCAAACAAAGTAGGTCGTATGGCAATGGACAAAGATGCTTGACGTTAGGAAATGGGGATCGAGTCTCAGTGATGGCTATAGGATTAGTTGAATTATCTTTTGATAATGATAGGACTTTGTTTTTACAAGACTGTTTATTTGTGCCAGATTTTAAGAGGAATTTGATATCTGTTAGTTGTTTAATAAAGCATGGTTTGACAGTTGAGTTCAATTCCTCAGTTTTAATAAGAAGTTCCACTTCATTCATTTGTTCTGGTATATTGCTAAATGGTCTTTATTTTTTAAGTCCTATTTCCTATGACATAAATGCCATCGAATCCATTAATGATGATGAACATGTTCACCTGTCAAAGAAGAGAAAAGTTTCAAATGAAACATATCTTTGGCACTTGCGATTAGGTCATATTAATCCAAATAGGATACATGGTTTGGTTAAAAGTGGGATTTTAAATTCCCTAGTTTTTGAACCTATACCAATATGTGAATCCTGCTTGGAAGGAAAAATGACAAAGAGGTCTTTTCAGGCAAAAGGAAATCGCGCAACCGTTCAACTAGAATTGGTGCATACAGATGTATGTGGACCAATGAACGTGCAAGCCAGAGGAGGGTATGAGTATTTCATCACTTTCACAGATGATTACTCCAGATATGGATATGTATACCTAATGCGCCATAAGTCTGAAGCTTTTGATAAATTTCAAGAGTTTAAGGCTGAGGCAGAAAAGCAATTAGGTGTCCATGTCAAACAACTTCGGTCTGACCGGGGTGGTGAATACCTGTCTGGAGAATTTAAGTCTTACTTGACTCAAGAGGGGATAGTTTCCCAACTATCAGCCCCTAGCACGCCTCAGCAGAACGGAGTGGCTGAAAGAAGGAATAGAACTCTTTTAGACATGGTGAGGTCCATGCTCAGTTATTCATCCTTGCCTGTATCTTTTTGGGGATATGCATTGGAAACAGCTGTGTACCTTTTGAACTTGGTTCCATCTAAATCAGTTCCGAAGACGCCCACAGAATTATGGAATGGGCGTAAGCCTAGCTTGAACCATATTCGGATTTGGGGCATTCCGGCACATGTCTTGCAACAAAAACCAAATAAGATGGAATCTCGTACAAATGTGTGCATGTTTGTTGGATATCCTAAAGGAACAAGAGGTGGACTTTTCTATAGTCAAACTGATAAGAAAGTTTTCGTGAGCACTCATGCAACTTTCTTAGAAGAAGACTATATGAAGAATTATAAACCCAAGAGTACGATGCTTCTTGAGGAACTTGTTTCAGATCAAGAACCTCCTAAGACTCTTGAGTCTACACATCATGTTCAACAATCGATTCCCGTGAATGTTCAAAGAGGGGAAAATTTTTCTCAGGGTGAACAAACACAGGAACCAATTGAAGAACAGGCAGATATACAAGATGAGCCAGTAGAAATCCTAGAACAACCTATTCAGAACAATATAGAGATTGACAATTCACTACAAAACTTGAATCCTCTTGTAGAAGCACAACAACCAGTGCAGTTCACTCGTAGTGGGAGACAGATTCGCAAACCCATAAGATACGTCTTATTGGGTGAGTCATATCAGGTGATTGTTAATGATCATGATGACGATCCCACAAGTTACAGTGAAGCACTGGAAGATGTTGATGTTCAAGAGTGGCTTAAGGCTATGGAACGAGAGATGGATTCTATGTATTCCAACTCTGTTTGGTCTCTTGTAGAAGCACCTAAAGGGGTAAAACCTATAGGGTGCAAATGGATCTATAAGAGGAAGAGAGGACCAGACGGGAAGGTTGTTACCTTTAAAACTAGACTGGTGGCGAAAGGTTGTACCCAGAAAGATGGTATAGATTACGAGGAAACATTTTCGCCAGTTGCCATGCTTAAGTCTATCCGGATTCTCTTAGCCGTAGCAGCAAGATACGATTATGAGATTTGGCAGATGGATGTCAAAACAGCTTTTCTAAATGGAAATTTGGAAGAGGACATCTACATGCGGCAACCAGAAGGTTTCATAGCTAAAGGCCAAGAACACATGGTATGCAAGTTGCACAAGTCCATTTATGGGCTAAAGCAAGCATCCAGGTCATGGAATATTAGGTTTGATCAAGCCATTAGATCATTTGGTTTTGTGAAAAGTCCTGATGAACCATGTGTTTATAAAAGAATTCAAGGTACTGTAGTAGTTTTCCTTGTCCTTTACGTAGATGATATTCTCTTGATTGGAAACAATATAGAAGTATTGTCGGACGTAAAAGATTGGCTGAACAATCAATTTGAAATGAAGGACTTGGGAGAAGCTAATTATATTCTTGGTATTAAACTCTCACGAGACCGGAAGAATAAGTTATTAGCGTTATCTCAAACTTCATATATTGATAAAATCTTGGCCAGGTTCAACATGGAGAAATCCAAGAGGGGATCCTTACCCTTTAGACATGGAAATCATCTTTCTAAGGAGCAATCACCAAAAACTCCTGAAGAGAAAGAGCGCATGAGTAGAATACCTTATGCATCAGCAGTAGGTAGTCTCATGTATGCTATGTTGTGTACTAGGCCAGATATCTGCTACGCAGTGGGAGTTGTAAGTCGTTATCAGTCAAATCCTGGAGTTGAACATTGGGTTGCCGTAAAGCATATACTCAAGTATCTTAGGAGAACGAGAGATTATATGCTGGTATATTCTAGTGGGAGTCTGGAAACCATTGGTTATACAGACTCAGATTTCCAGGGAGACGTTGACTCAAGAAAATCTACATCTGGATATGTTTATACATTGTATGGTGGAGCCATTTGTTGGAGGAGTGTCAAACAAACCTGTGTGGCAGACTCTACTACTGAAGCTGAATATGTGGCTGCATCTGAAGCTGCAAAGGAAGCTGCATGGCTTAAAAAGTTTCTTATGGATCTTGAGATGATACCTAGTGCAGCTCAACCCATTACTCTTCACTGTGATAACAGTGGAGCTGTAGCACAATCAAAAGAGCCAAGGTATCATAAGAGACAAAAACACATAGAGAGAAAGTACCACTTGATCCGAGATATCATTCAAAGAGGAGATACAGTGGTTGCTAAGATAGCGTCAGAGGATAATCTGGCAGATCCATTTACAAAGACTTTGCCTGAACGCGTGTTCGAGAGGCATGTTAATTCTATGGGTCTTAGAAGAGTCCCAGACTTGCTTTAGAGTAAGTGGGAGATTGTTGGATTTGTGCTCTAAGAGCAAGACAAATTGTATTATGTCATTTGTTTTCTTATATGAATTATTCGTTTGATATGCATATTGTTATACGACTAAGGTCTAGATTAATTATGTAGTATATGATCATATGGTACGTCCATAGAAGACATGATCATAAGTTCTCATAATTTATAAATAAGAATCACAGTTGTTAAATAAAGTTGGGCGCTTTATTTAGACTGCAATATTTTATGAAATAATCTGTCTTGATGATTGTAAAATATTGATGTGAAACATTCACATTGAAAGGATCAAGGGAGATTTAATTAAGGATTAATTTCTGTTGAAAGGAATTAAATCTCCAGTGATATTGGTTATGTTATTTCTCTTAATCCTGAGTTTATTGTAAATAGTTTATTAAATAGTTATTATTCTTTGAATTATCAATAAGTGAGGTTTATTTAATTATGAAACCAATACCTTGATATTTTGGGAATGTAATTATTTAATAATCAGAATTTATGAAATAAACAATATGAAATTTGCATGAAATATCCTCTTGACATGTTTCGGTACTTGGATGGTTGAAGTCACTGGCCAGTGCAATTTAATCCATTAGAGAAACTAATCAAGTCAAGAGAATAAATAATTAATTGATTGACAGAAATCAATATCAATTAATTATTGATATTTTACAAAGGAGAAATACATATTAATATTGATATTATTAATCTTGGAGTTCAACATCGGGCTTTTAGTGGAATAGCACCGATTTAGATAATTGGTTTACAATTATTAAGAGCCTTGATTAATAATAATTGTTGGATCCCCAAACTAGCTCAAAGATAAATGGTGTGGCTTATTTCATGGCATATGAACTTTTATATTTGGGATGAGTTTTAAGTACTTGGGCCTAAGCTTAAGTAAAAACCCAAGACCCAATTTAAAGAGGTGTTATGGTTACAAGAACCTCTAGTTTGAAGAGGTGTCATGGTTACAAGCACCTATTAGGCAGAATAAATAAACTTCTGCATTCCTTATCAAACAAGGAACGATAAAAGTTCAAGGAGCCAGAAGTGAAAAGAAGTGCCCACACACTGCGACACCGCCAGGAGAATAGTTTGGAAGATCGAACAAGGTATTTCGTATTTAAAGAAAAATGATTCGGTAACGTATATATTTCACATGCGATTGCTTCCGCTGCATACTATTTCTTTCAGTGGTTCCTATTCCAGGTAAGGACTGTTTGCATGCATCAATATTGCAAGTTCCATTGAAGCAGTAATGTTACTGCTATATTCTTAGCCGCAAAGTGCTTTATGTCTAGTTGGTTGAGAATGGAATAGTTTATTATAATACTTTTTCACGTCTAGATGTTTTAACATTGTGATCACTCCGAAAGGTGAGATAACTGAAGATTTAACTGATGAATAACATATGTAAAACCAATGTTATAAAAACAGATATACAAGATGAGCCAGTAGAAATCCTAGAACAACCTATTCAGAACAATATAGAGATTGACAATTCACTACAAAACTTGAATCCTCTTGTAGAAGCACAACAACCAGTGCAGTTCACTCGTAGTGGGAGACAGATTCGCAAACCCATAAGATACGTCTTATTGGGTGAGTCATATCAGGTGATTGTTAATGATCATGATGACGATCCCACAAGTTACAGTGAAGCACTGGAAGATGTTGATGTTCAGGAGTGGCTTAAGGCTATGGAACGAGAGATGGATTCTATGTATTCCAACTCTGTTTGGTCTCTTGTAGAAGCACCTAAAGGGGTAAAACCTATAGGGTGCAAATGGATCTATAAGAGGAAGAGAGGACCAGACGGGAAGGTTGTTACCTTTAAAACTAGACTGGTGGCGAAAGGTTGTACCCAGAAAGATGGTATAGATTACGAGGAAACATTTTCGCCAGTTGCCATGCTTAAGTCTATCCGGATTCTCTTAGCCGTAGCAGCAAGATACGATTATGAGATTTGGCAGATGGATGTCAAAACAGCTTTTCTAAATGGAAATTTGGAAGAGGACATCTACATGCGGCAACCAGAAGGTTTCATAGCTAAAGGCCAAGAACACATGGTATGCAAGTTGCACAAGTCCATTTATGGGCTAAAGCAAGCATCCAGGTCATGGAATATTAGGTTTGATCAAGCCATTAGATCATTTGGTTTTGTGAAAAGTCTTAAACCAACCTAGTAGAATACTGTTGCTTTCATGATCAAATTTAGTTCTTAAAATAATTGCCCAACGTGAGTGTTTTGCTGGAAACTAAATGATCGTTGCAATAAACGAATGTGATTAAGGGATTTGCATGTTATATTATATTCACATGTTTATTGAGTATTGCGTTTATTAATATATGTGTGCATATCTTATTTCAGAAAATGACATCTTTAAATCCTCTTGCTGTGATTTTGAGTCAAAAACCTATGGACGGAACTAACTACAGTCAATGGAAAACTAATCTCTATATTGTTCTGGACTTTGAGAATATCAAGTTTGTCCTGACAACTCCTAAGCCCAATGAACCTGCAGCCAATGGCAACTGAGGAAGCAAAGACGCAGTATTCAGATTGGCATAAGGCAAATACTGCAGCTCGCTGCTAATTCTTGCCAGTGTTGCTAGTCATCCTGCAAGAGCAAATAAACAAATTCGAGAGTGGAGCAGAAATGATCAGACTCTTGATGGTATGTTTGCTCAGAGTAGCAGTGCCGCTAGGCAAGCTGCAGTAAGGGCTTTAATGAACACTCGTATGACTGGTGGAAATGTGCGGGATCATTGCCTTACAATGATGTCACATATCAGTCGGGCAGAAGTTATGGGGGCAAAACTAGAGGAGGAAATGAAAATCGACATTATCCTTGAGTCCACTGCCAGAATGCTTTAGCCAGTTCATAATGAACTACAACATGAACAAGCTAAAGTTGACTCCTACTCAGTTGATGCATGAGCTTGAGAGTGCTGAACAGTCTCTAGTCAAGCCAGCTTCTGCACATCTCGCTGAGAGTTCTGTTAAACCAAAAGGGAAACCTAGAGGTGGTAATAAGAACAAGAAACGCAAGGCAGCGATGCCAGTTTCCAACCCAAACTGCAATGAAGAAGCCGAAAGGCAAGTGCTTCAAGTGCGGCGAGAAAGGTCATTGGAAAAGGGATTGCCACAAGATGAAAAATAAACAAGGTAATCTTGGTGCTTAAATGTCATTGAGGCCTGTTTAGTGGAGAATTACAATGATAAATGGATCATTGATTCAGGAGCCACTAATCATGTTTGTTACTCTTTGCAGTGGTTCAAACAAAGTAGGTCGTATGGCAATGGACAAAGATGCTTGACGTTAGGAATGGGATCGAGTCTCAGTGATGGCTATAGGATTAGTTGAATTATCTTTTGATAATGATAGGACTTTGTTTTTACAAGACTGTTTATTTGTGCCAGATTTTAAGAGGAATTTGATATCTGTTAGTTGTTTAATAAAGCATGGTTTGACAGTTGAGTTCAATTCCTCAGTTTTAATAAGAAGTTCCACTTCATTCATTTGTTCTGGTATATTGCTAAATGTCTTTATTTTTAAGTCCTATTTCCTATGACATAAATGCCATCGAATCCATTAATGATGATGAACATGTTCACTGTCAAAGAAGAGAAAAGTTTCAAATGAAACATATCTTTGGCACTTGCGATTAGGTCATATTAATCCAAATAGGATACATGGTTTGGTTAAAAGTGGGATTTTAAATTCCCTAGTTTTTGAACCTATACCAATATGTGAATCTGCTTGGAAGGAAAAATGACAAAGAGTCTTTTCAGGCAAAAGGAAATCGCGCAACCGTTCAACTAGAATTGGTGCATACAGATGTATGTGGACCAATGAACGTGCAAGCCAGAGGAGGTATGAGTATTTCATCACTTTCACAGATGATTACTCCAGATATGGATATGTATACCTAATGCGCCATAAGTCTGAAGCTTTTGATAAATTTCAAGAGTTTAAGGCTGAGGCAGAAAAGCAATTAGGTGTCCATGTCAAACAACTTCGGTCTGACCGGGGTGGTGAATACCTGTCTGGAGAATTTAAAGTCTTACTTGACTCAAGAGGGATAGTTTCCCAACTATCAGCCCCTAGCAACGCCTCAGCAGAACGGAGTGGCTGAAAGAAGGAATAGAACTCTTTTAGACATGGTGAGGTCCATGCTCAGTTAATTCATCCTTGCCTGTATCATTTTGGGATATGCATTGGAAACAGCTGTGTACTTTTGAACTTGGTTCCATCTAAATCAGTTCCGAAGACGCCCACAGAATTATGGAATGGGCGTAAGCCTAGCTTGAACCATATTCGGATTTGGGGCATTCCGGCACATGTCTTGCAACAAAAACCAAATAAGATGGGAATCTCGTACAAATGTGTGCATGTTTGTTGGATATCTAAAGGAACAAGAGGTGGACTTTTCTATAGTCAAACTGATAAGAAAGTTTTCGTGAGCACTCATGCAACTTTCTTAGAAGAAGACTATATGAAGAATTATAAACCCAAGAGTACGATGCTTCTTGAGGAACTTGTTCAGATCAAGAACCTCCTAAGACTCTTGAGTCTACACATCATGTTCAACATCGATTCCCGTGAATGTTCAAAGAGGGGAAAATTTTTCTCAGGGTGAACAAAACAGGAACCAATTGAAGAACAGGCAGATATACAAGATGAGCCAGTAGAAATCCTAGAACAACCTATTCAGAACAATATAGAGATTGACAATTCACTACAAAACTTGAATCCTCTTGTAGAAGCACAACAACCAGTGCAGTTCACTCGTAGTGGGAGACAGATTCGCAAACCCATAAGATACGTCTTATTGGGTGAGTCATATCAGGTGATTGTTAATGATCATGATGACGATCCCACAAGTTACAGTGAAGCACTGGAAGATGTTGATGTTCAGGAGTGGCTTAAGGCTATGGAACGAGAGATGGATTCTATGTATTCCAACTCTGTTTGGTCTCTTGTAGAAGCACCTAAAGGGGTAAAACCTATAGGGTGCAAATGGATCTATAAGAGGAAGAGAGGACCAGACGGGAAGGTTGTTACCTTTAAAACTAGACTGGTGGCGAAAGGTTGTACCCAGAAAGATGGTATAGATTACGAGGAAACATTTTCGCCAGTTGCCATGCTTAAGTCTATCCGGATTCTCTTAGCCGTAGCAGCAAGATACGATTATGAGATTTGGCAGATGGATGTCAAAACAGCTTTTCTAAATGGAAATTTGGAAGAGGACATCTACATGCGGCAACCAGAAGGTTTCATAGCTAAAGGCCAAGAAACATGGTATGCAAGTTTGCACAAGTCCATTTATGGGCTAAAAGCAAGCATCCAGGTCATGGAATATTAGGTTTGATCAAGCCATTAGATCATTTGGTTTTGTGAAAAGTCCTGATGAACCATGTGTTTATAAAAGAATTCAAGGTACTGTAGTAGTTTTCCTTGTCCTTTACGTAGATGATATTCTCTTGATTGGAAACAATATAGAAGTATTGTCGGACGTAAAAGATTGGCTGAACAATCAATTTGAAATGAAGGACTTGGGAGAAGCTAATTATATTCTTGGTATTAAACTCTCACGAGACCGGAAGAATAAGTTATTAGCGTTATCTCAAACTTCATATATTGATAAAATCTTGGCCAGGTTCAACATGGAGAAATCCAAGAGGGGATCCTTACCCTTTAGACATGGAAATCATCTTTCTAAGGAGCAATCACCAAAAACTCCTGAAGAGAAAGAGCGCATGAGTAGAATACCTTATGCATCAGCAGTAGGTAGTCTCATGTATGCTATGTTGTGTACTAGGCCAGATATCTGCTACGCAGTGGGAGTTGTAAGTCGTTATCAGTCAAATCCTGGAGTTGAACATTGGGTTGCCGTAAAGCATATACTCAAGTATCTTAGGAGAACGAGAGATTATATGCTGGTATATTCTAGTGGGAGTCTGGAAACCATTGGTTATACAGACTCAGATTTCCAGGGAGACGTTGACTCAAGAAAATCTACATCTGGATATGTTTATACATTGTATGGTGGAGCCATTTGTTGGAGGAGTGTCAAACAAACCTGTGTGGCAGACTCTACTACTGAAGCTGAATATGTGGCTGCATCTGAAGCTGCAAAGGAAGCTGCATGGCTTAAAAAGTTTCTTATGGATCTTGAGGTGATACCTAGTGCAGCTCAACCCATTACTCTTCACTGTGATAACAGTGGAGCTGTAGCACAATCAAAAGAGCCAAGGTATCATAAGAGACAAAAACACATAGAGAGAAAGTACCACTTGATCCGAGATATCATTCAAAGAGGAGATACAGTGGTTGCTAAGATAGCGTCAGAGGATAATCTGGCAGATCCATTTACAAAGACTTGCCTGAACGCGTGTTCGAGAGGCATGTTAATTCTATGGGTCTTAGAAGAGTCCCAGACTTGCTTTAGAGCAAGTGGGAGATTGTTGGATTTGTGCTCTAAGAGCAAGACAAATTGTATTATGTCATTTGTTTTCTTATATGAATTATTCGTTTGATATGCATATTGTTATACGACTAAGGTCTAGATTAATTATGTAGTATATGATCATATGGTACGTCCATAGAAGACATGATCATAAGTTCTCATAATTTATAAATAAGAATCACAGTTGTTAAATAAAGTTGGGCGCTTTATTTAGACTGCAATATTTTATGAAATAATCTGTCTTGATGATTGTAAAATATTGATGTGAAACATTCACATTGAAAGGATCAAGGGAGATTTAATTAAGGATTAATTTCTGTTGAAAGGAATTAAATCTCCAGTGATATTGGTTATGTTATTTCTCTTAATCCTGAGTTTATTGTAAATAGTTTATTAAATAGTTATTATTCTTTGAATTATCAATAAGTGAGGTTTATTTAATTATGAAACCAATACCTTGATATTTTGGGAATGTAATTATTTAATAATCAGAATTTATGAAATAAACAATATGAAATTTGCATGAAATATCCTCTTGACATGTTTCGGTACTTGGATGGTTGAAGTCACTGGCCAGTGCAATTTAATCCATTAGAGAAACTAATCAAGTCAAGAGAATAAATAATTAATTGATTGACAGAAATCAATAT
Organism: Boesenbergia rotunda; assembly: GCA_024364735.1. NCBI lineage: Eukaryota > Viridiplantae > Streptophyta > Magnoliopsida > Zingiberales > Zingiberaceae > Boesenbergia > Boesenbergia rotunda. Next base: position 91,398 of record JAGFNQ010001567.1, read on the forward strand.
CAATTAATTATTGATATTTTACAAAGGAGAAATACATATTAATATTGATATTATTAATCTTGGAGTTCAACATCGGGCTTTTAGTGGAATAGCACCGATTTAGATAATTGGTTTACAATTATTAAGAGCCTTGATTAATAATAATTGTTGGATCCCCAAACTAGCTCAAAGATAAATGGTGTGGCTTATTTCATGGCATATGAACTTTTATATTTGGGATGAGTTTTAAGTACTTGGGCCTAAGCTTAAGTAAAAACCCAAGACCCAATTTAAAGAGGTGTTATGGTTACAAGAACCTCTAGTTTGAAGAGGTGTCATGGTTACAAGCACCTATTAGGCAGAATAAATAAACTTCTGCATTCCTTATCAAACAAGGAACGATAAAAGTTCAAGGAGCCAGAAGTGAAAAGAAGTGCCCACACACTGCGACACCGCCAGGAGAATAGTTTGGAAGATCGAACAAGGTATTTCGTATTTAAAGAAAAATGATTCGGTAACGTATATATTTCACATGCGATTGCTTCCGCTGCATACTATTTCTTTCAGCAACATGGGTTATATGAGTTGATGGTCATGTTTTTTGGATTGTCAAATGTACCCAACACATTCATGAGATTTATGCTTCAGGTCTTGTGGCCTTTATGGGAAAGTTTGTGGTAGTTTTCTTTAATGACATTCTCGTTTACAATTTGACATGGACATCACACTTTGATCACCCCCATATTGTTTTTGAAATGCTAAAAACGGAGTGTTTATTTGTCAATAAGAAGTATTCTTTTTTTATTGCATCGACAACCTTTTTTAGGTTTTATTATGTCTACTGATGGTGTTTACGCAAATCAATCAAAGATAAATGCAGTCTTAGAGTGGCCTCAGCTAAGGACCTTACACGATATCAAAAGTTTCTATGGATTGACTTCTTTCCACCATCGGTTCATTAGAAATTTTAGCACTCTAATTAATCCCATCACTGAAAGTTTCAAGGAACATGATTTAAAGTGTTATAAAGGCAGAACCTAGCTTTCAACTAGTCAAACGAAAGATGATCGAGACACCAGTTCTAGCACTTCCTAATTTTGATAAAGTGTTTGAGGTCAATTGTGATGCATCCGACACTGGTATAGGGGGTGTTATGAGTTAGTCTGGGCATCTAGTTGCTTGTTTCAGTGTGAAGCTGTCGAGATCCAAGAAGAATTATTCTACCTACAACTTGGAGTTATATGTGATTGTTTAGTCCTTAAAGCATCGACGTCACTACCTAGTACATAAGGAGTCTATTATATTTAGTGATCATGAGGTCAATCATCAACTCAAGTTGAGTAGGTGACATGTCAAGTGGGTGGCTTATTTGTAGGAGTCACTATTACGCTGAGACACTAAGCGTAATATCATTCTCTTTATTAGAGAATATTTTATTCCTTAGCTTTCTAGTTTATCTATTTCCTAATTTTGCAATATTCTCTTTATTAGAGAATATTTGTTTCCTTAACTTTCTAGTTTATTTGTTTATTAATATTTAGATGTTTTGATATTTATATACCGCACATCTCATTAATAAAATCAAGTATTCAACTCTCAACATAGTATTAGGGTGATAAGTTTAATAGTAATTTTTTTCTTCTTTCTTCTCTACACAAACCCACAATGGCTGCCACCGACGACATCACCAGCCGACCTCCGATGATGTCCTATCAGCTGCAGCCTTCTGCCTCAGTGCTACTTGCATGGCTGCCTATGCAGTCGGCTATATCCAGTCCCAATCGCTACCTTGGGCGTTGCTAGATCTGTGGTGTTATAGGTCACTCTAATTGTTAGTGTGGTTATATGTCTACCTCAATGCTAGCCTTGCTTCCATCGGCTCCGTCACATGCTCCGCGTATCGCATATAATGCACCATTTGCTCACATTTCCTGTCATTCTACCCCTTGGTTTGATCCATAGGAATAGGTGGTTGACTTTGGTGCCTCGCATCTTGTCACTACTAACCTCACTACTCTTTCGTTGCATGAACCGTACTTTGGGAACGATAACGTTATTAATGGTGATGATTCTAGACTACATATTACCCACACTGGTTCTTTTTCTCTCTCAACTCCATATTTCTCTTTAATTTTCTCTAATGTTTTATATGCGATATCCATGTCAAAAAAAAATTGATTTCTATTGTAGCACTCTGTGCTACTAATCCCATCATTTTTCTTTTCTTTGATTCATATTTTCAGGTGTTGGATCGTCGTACGGGAGCAATATTGGTCAGCGGGGCCCATAAAGATGGTGTCTATTACTGGCCAAAATCTACGTCTAAGCTATCGTTTGCTTCCACCCTTTTTACATCTATCTTGACATCTGTGTCCTTATACATAGTCATTTAAGGTATCTGTCGTTAGGTTTTACGATAGTCTTTGTATTTCTTAGGCCTTTCATTTTATATGGATACTTTGTCTAATTTTTCTTGCACTTCGTGCAAAATTAATAAAAGTCATAAACTGTCTTTTCATAAATCTAGTTTTTCGTCTCATACTCTTTTGGATATTGTCTTTTTTGATATATGGCATCTCCTATTTCATCATTTGATGAGCTAAGATATTATGTTATCATCATTGACCATTTTACAAAATATATATGGCTTATCCTCTTCGTAAAAAATCGGATGTATACTCTACCTTTATTGCATTTAAAACTCTTGTTGAAAATTGATTCTCAATGACTATCAAAACTCTCTTCACTGACAATAGAGGTAAAATTTTAGCACTTCACTCCTTTCTTGCTACTCATGGTAACAGTAATCTTACCATCCCTCCACATACTCCTAAACACAATGGATACTCTGAACGTCATTATCGTCACATAGTCAAAACTGGTCTCACTCAGTTGCACAGAGCGTCTATTCCACTCACTTTTGGCCTTTTGCTTTTGTTGCGCTATCTATTAGATTATCCATATGCCTAAGGTCGGTCTCTCTCACGTGTTCTCCTTTGAAAAATTATTCGCCACCGCCTTTGAGCTTTCGAAGCTTCGTGTCTTCGGGTGTTTGTGTTTTCCATGGTTGCACCCCTACTTCCACCACAAGCATGATCCCAAGTCACACTCCTGCGTCTTGCTTGGTTATTCTCTCACTCAAAGTGCCTTCCTGTGCTATGATCTCACTCTCAAAAAAAAAATCTTCGCATCTCGTCATGTTAAGTTTGTTGAGCATGTTTTTCCATTTACTGACACCTCTTCCCTAGGTTTTGCAATAAAAGACACTAACTCTGAGCTTTCTGCTGCACCAGTCCTTTCGTGGGACCCTCTGACACCGGTGCCACAACCTACCACTTGTTGTAGTCCTTCACCGCCGCCATCGTCGTCATCGAACGTTAGCTATTGGAGCCCGACCTTCTAGCCCATCGCCTCCCTCTTCCCCTCACACTTCCCTAAACGAACATCCCATGCAAACTCGCTCAAAAAATACAATCCATAAAGCTAACCCAAAGTATATCCTTCATATTAGCCTTTTAAAGCCTTGTGAACCATCATATGTCATGCAGACGCTCAAAGATTTGAACTGGGTAAATACCATGTTTGAAGAGTATGATGCTCTTCTCCGTAATCAGACTTGGACTCTTGTCCATCTTCGCTCAATCAGAACTTATAGGTAACAAGTGGGTATTTCACATTAAGCGCAATCCTGATGACTCTGTTGATCGGTATAAGGCTCGCTTTGTTGCCAAGGACTTTCATCAGCATCTCGGTGTTGACTTTTATTATACATTCAGCCCTGCTATTAACCCAGTAACTATTCGCAATGTTCTTAGTCTGGTTGTAAATTGGGGGTGGTGTCTTTGACAACTTGATATTAACAATGTGTTTCTCAATAGACGTCTAACAGAGGAGGTTTATATGACACAACCTTCAGGTATGCACAGTGCTGAATTTTCAAATCATGTGTGCTGTTTCGATAAGGTGCTTTATGGCCTCATGCAGGCTCTACGCGCCTGGTATTCGGAGGTTCGCACCTTCTTGGTTTCTCTTGGTTTTATCACCTCTCGGGCTGATACCTCCTTATTTGTTTATCAATGAGATAGCACTATTATCTATTTCCTTGAATACATGGATGATCTAATCATTATAGGTAGGGATGCTTCTATTGTTGATGATATAATATGCAAACATGATGTCAAATTTGCAACTAAGGATCTTGGGGCTCTTTCCTTCTTCTGTAGAGTTAAGGTTCACACAACTTCAAAAGGTCTTCTTCTGTCTTAACAAAAGTATATCACTGATCTTCTCTCCAAACACAATATGCTTGCCTCCAAGCCATTTTCCACTTGTTTTGTTGCTAGCTCTCATCTTACTTTGCATGATGGGTCTTCGTCTTTTGATGCAACTAGTTCCGACAGTAGTTGGTAGTTTACAACATCTTCATATGACCCGTCCTGATATTTCATTTGCGACAACAAGCTTTCACAGTTTATGCATGCCCCTTCAAAGACACATTGGGGCGCTATAAAGCGTCTCCTTCGATACCTCAATGGTACTAGGGAGGGATCTTGACATTTGTCTACTTGCAGATACACCTCTCACTCTTCATGGTTTTCTGATGCGGACTATGCAGGAGATCCGGATAATCAATGTCTATATGTACATTTGTTATTATTTTGGGTGCTAATCCAGTTTCTTGGAAATCTACCAAGCAGCACACAGTTGCACGCTCTTCAACTGAGGTCGAATATCACGCCATTGCCTCCGGTTCATTAAAGCTTCATGTTGGAACTTGGATGGTTAGAGAGGGGGGGTGAATATAGCCAGACACTTGAAGTTTTAGCGCTTTTGAAATTTCTGCGACTCAAAAGTTTAGTAGCACAGCGGAAGCAATAAAACAGAGTATGCAGTAAACTAAACCCTAAGTTAATCACAAGAACAAGAACTCTAACAAGAGGATTTACAAGGTTCGGGGATAACTTGGCCCTACTCCTTGGCGTGCCCGTAAGGTGGGCGATCCCTTGATTGTCGGCAGATCAAGCCCCGGAAAATTCGGATAGTAAGCAACCTCCTTCTCGGTGGAGTAACCTCTCCACAGCGTTTCAACAAAGATAGAGTTTTAAGCACAATGAAACACAAAAAAGATCTTACTTAGCACTTAGGACAGGCAAGAACACAAGCAGAACTTCTCCCGAGCTCCACCCAGCAAGGATCTCACGCAAGAACTCCCTTCTTCGTGTCTTCTCGCTGATGGACTCACCAAGCCTCTTGTTTCTTCCTCCAATCGCTCAAGTAAAAGATGGTTGGTTCAAAGATTTCAGTTGGTTGCTCAAGAATGATGGAACAGCAGAGAACACAAGCACGCAGCAAGATGTCACAGCCAGCTCAACCAGCCAAAGTCTCTCCTGCACTTCTCCACCATGCTGCTTATGTCTTCTCCACAAGCGCCAGGTTACCACCTCACTGCAGCCTCCAGCTGCTCTCCTGCAACAACCAGCCACCACTGAGCTCTTCTGGACTCCCTGAGCTTCCCTCAGACCAGCCCCAGTCAGCAGCTCTAGCCAGCGCCAGCGTCCGTTGCAACCTGAGATGGAAAACGGACAAACCTGCTCCAAGGAAAGGCCTCCATTGACTCTCCTTGAGTGTTTGAATCCATCCCTGTCACATGCAGCTTAATCAGACCATTAGCACCGCATATCACACAGTGAATCAAGGATCAGATACTAAGCGCAGAGAATCTGATACGTTCAGACGCGATCAGAGCGTCTGACAGTGCATTTTGAATTAAAGTGATCGGTCACCAAACAGATCCAGGGCTCGTGGGTCGGTCACCAGACCGATCCACCGCTTTGCTGGGATTCCCAGCATTCGTGGCGACACAGGCCTGATCGGTCACCAGACCGATCAGGTAGCTCCTTGACCGATCAGGCTCCATCCTGATCAGTCACCCCAGTGAGAAAACTTTAATCGTGGACATCAGATCCTAGGTCTTGGTTCAGTCACCGGACCATTCAGGAGTTGATCAGTGGGGGAACTCAACTCACTGAGTGCTCCCTGATCGGTCACCAGACCGATCAGGAGCAAAGCAGTGAGGAAGCTGCCTGCTCCTTGATTGGTCACCAGACCGATCAGGAGCCAAGCAATAAGGCAACTGCCTGCTCCCTGATCGGTCACCGAACCGATCAGGAGCAGGGCAGTAGGTTCCCAACCTCACTATGTGCTCCCTGATCGGTCACCAGACCGATCAGTCATCGCTGGATCGGTCACCGGACCGATCCACGAAGGAGCAGCGTGCCAACTTCCCTGATCGGTCACCAAACCGATCCAGGGACTCAAACCTAGCCCTCCAAGCTAGGATTTCATCCAACCTAGCCCTCCAAGCTAGGTCTTTTTCACCTAACCCTCGAAGTTAGGACTTTTCACGTAGCCCTCCAAGCTAGGACTTTTCACCCAACCCTCCAAGTTAGGATTTATCCAATCTAGCCCTCCAAGCTAGGATTTTTTACCTAACCCTCCAAGTTGGGACTTTTCTGTTAGTGATATGAGAGAAGTGTCCTAAGGCAATCGCCTTATGATTGTAAACATTTATTTTAATAAATGATAATTCACTATTTGAGTATACATGTTTGTATATTTGATTGGGATCTTAAACTCATCTACTGAATGTCCGCAATACAATTCACAGCATAAGAGAATTTGTGATGGGATCACAACTAGTGATTATCTCTAAATGTGCAATTGTGAAGTATTGAAAATATCCCTAGTCGATGAATTAATAAATACGGACACTATCAATTCTGTTGAGACTAGCATGGGTTATTCTCTAATCAGCTGATTCTCACTGGCTGGTGACATTGGGATGTCCGGAGATAAACATGGATGCTAGTTAAGGGAACTAGTTCATTGGAGTGACTAGCTGTAAAACTTCATATGGTAAACTATAAAGACATGTCACTGAAGTTATTATTGCAGCTTAACTGCGATGTTCCTTTGACTTGCGGTGTTCAAGTCATCTTGGTCATGGAGACTTATACTTTAACATCTTAAGCAAGCATCTCCAAGGAGGTGTGGACCCAGGATGATTGGGTATAAGCCGAAGTGCCCGAAGATGTTTGAACAGCCTACAAAGGATTCACCACTCCTTGCGAGGAGATGTATACCCAGGCCTATCGTCGGATTGTTACTCAAAGCCTCTGGCCAGAGCATATCATGTTTAGAGTGCGAGTCTCTTAAATACATGAGAGTAATTAGAAATCCAAAGGATGAGCAAGACATTACTTGTGCTAGGTGTGACGTAGTCAGCCTAGTGGAGACTGACACAAATAGACCGTGTCCTGAACCAAGTGGGTATAAGATGGTGAAGGGAATGGGGCACGATTCATTAGAGCTGCTGAAGGGTTTCGGAATTACTTCTGAGGTCAAACCGTTGATCTTTCGATTAATTGGGGGTCATGATGTACTACTAGGTGCCACTCATGACCGTTCTATAATTGGTTAATTATAGACGGCCACCATAAATCGAAAGCCTATTTAGTCACACGCACTACGAGTAATCCGAGGGATTTAAAACGAGTTGAAAATTAGATTTTCCAATCAAGAGAAATAAGTCGAATCTGAGTTAATCAGAGGCGCAACGGAAACTTAAAATGACTAAGTCTTTTGAAGGCTTATTGGGCGAATTAAATGAGTTTAATCCGCGATCAGTTCGGCTCGGTTTGGCCGGCCAAAGAGGGTGTTAACCCCCTTTGGTTTGGCCGGCCACAACAAGGGGAAGAAACCAATTTATTTGGTTTAATTAATAAAATAAATCTAGCGCGATTTATTTTATAAATTATGGATAAATAAATTTGTATAAAGAAATTTATATAAATAAATTTATAGAAATTTATTCTTTTTATGGAAATTAAAATGATCCATGGAATGGTTTATTTTAATTTTATAAAATCAATTATGAATTGATTTTTTCATAATAAGAAAGTTTATAAATTTCTTATAAAATTTATTCCATAATTAAAGGAGAGAAGTATTTGTTTTATTATAAAGTTAGTTATAATAAAACTAGGCATAACGGAATTATTCATAAGAAAGATTATAAGATAAATTTCTTATGAAAATTAATTCCGTTAATTCCGTTAAGAGAGAGACTTGGCAAGGGAGAAGCAACTATATAAGGAACCAAAGGCAAGCCTTGAATTCCCAATCAATTAATCAAGAGATTAGTTGCTCCCTCTCTCTCTCTCTACACGCCTCTCTCTCTCTAGGGCCGACACCCCTCTCTCTCTAGGGCTGGCTCTCTCTCCTCCCCTAGGGCCGGTGCAACTCCCATGGTGGGCGTGAGCTTCATCCACCAAGACGACCTCGAAGAAGAAGAAGCGGATCGCATCTCCTTCCTTCCCGGAATTTAGATTCCGATTCTTGGTGGTTAGTTTCCTTTCTTCTCTCTTGATCTTCTAGTTGTGCCTTTAGAGAATCTAGTAGTTCTCATCGGCACAAAACTCGTGGCTTTGCGAAGTCATCCCGAAGAGAACTCGGAGTGGATGCGAATAGAGGCGGAGCTTCCAAGGGACGCTACGGTTGGATCTCGTTCCTTACATCAAGTTACGCCAGGTACAAAGTAAATTAGTTTACCTTTCCGCAATGTTTTAATTTATGATTACGTCCACACATCATAAGGTCGCATGCTAGATACGTGGTTAAAATAATTTGTGAAATTATTTTATGCTAATTCTTCCGCTGCACGTAAAATTTTAAAATATTACGAACCCGTATCCTTGTCAACATGCACCCGGTCCCAACAGTGGTATCAGAGCCGGTTAGTGTTCGACATAATCATATAATTATTTTGCGGAAAACTTTGTCATAATCTCAATTTTGGAAAAAATTTTCAATTATGGAAACTTTCCAATTATAATAAATTTTAGATTTAGGAATTTCTAAGTTTGGAAATCCTCATGAAATTTCGCAAACTTTTGAAATATCCTAGTTTCTAAAAATTTTATAATAATTGTGAAAACTTCCCATCTTTGGAAACTTTCCAATTTTGGAAATTTTCTATTTGAGAAATTTTCCAACTTTGGAAATATGTATGTTTTCTTTGTACCAGAAACTTACAATTATTCTGAAAACCTATTATGAAATCTCGCAATTTTGGGCACTTTCTTTTAAGAAAGTATAGACAAATTTATGGAGAATTAATTGACAATTAAATTTGAATTAGTTTTTAAATTGACAACAAAATTCTTTATTTTGGATTGAGCCTTGGGGAGCCGTCCAATTTAAAGTTAGTTGTTGTAATTTAATTTCCCAATTTTAAATGAAATTGTCATGTTTAATTTGGTTGCGCTTCCGAAGCGGACCAAATTGGATTTACGACAAATTACTTTTCTTTGGGTATCTGAGCCTCGGGGAGCCACCCTTAGAAAACGATTTGTTGTAATTAATTAAATCCATGAATAAAATATGATTTAAGAGGTGATGCTCTTATATATTGTTGTCTCCAAAATTAATTAGGAAAATGGTTTCCTATAGAGTTTTCTTAAAAGAGATTTTCATGAAAATAATATGTCGTTGAATTAAGGGAATTGTCTCTTAATTTAATAAGATTTGATTTAGAGAAATCAAAGTCTTAAACATATTATTTCCGAAATTGATTATGACAATTTAGGAAATTGTTTCCCAAAACAATTCCTTTAATAAAGTATGAAATTAGAATTAGGAAATCCGGTTCCTAATTCAAATTATGGGACTTGATAAATTAAGTCACATACATACTTTATAAGGAAATCGTTAGTCATGACATAATGTCATGAAAGTGCTTAGAAAAGAAAGGATGAGACCCAAAACCCCTTACAAAATATTAAGGCAAACACCTTCCATTAATATGGTTAGAATCGGAGTTTTGTTTCTCGTTTGGGTTGATGGACACATCCATGCCCGGCTTGAACCTCAACATGTTCAAACCATGGAATTAGTTTATGAATAATATAGTTGGAGTCAGAGGTCAATCCTTAGTTTTGGTTGTTGGACACATCCAAGCCTGACTAAACGGTTGAATGAGCTCCAACCATATTAAAACTATTTCTTTGATTAATGGGTCAGCCTTAAGCTTGGAGCATCGATTTGTTGTGCCACAGCCAAGGTCGATGTAAAGAGAGAGGTGCAGTTGGGTGCTATGTATAATGTTGCATNCAAATTTTTTTAGTAAAATATTTTTATAAACTCTATAGGCTCTACTGGTAAGGGGAATAACCTACAAAGATACCTTCCTCAACCTTAGAAGTAAATTTTCCTAAGTGTTCTCTAGTATTTAAGATATAGACTTTACATCCAAATACTTTAAGGTATTTAATGTTAGGTTGTTTGTTATAATAGATTTCAAAGGAGGTCTTTCCTAGGTTTTTAATTATAGTTATTCTATTTTGTACATAACAAGCTGTACTAACAGCCTCAGCCCAAAGGTATTTAGGTGAGTTGTATTCATTTAGCATTGTTCTAGCTGCTTCTTGTAGTGTTCTATTTTTTCTTTCTACAACTCCATTTTGTTGAAGTGTTTTAGGGCAAGAGAATTCGTGATGGTAAGCCATTTTCTAGACAAAATTGATTAACTTTGTGATTTTTGAATTCTCCGCCATTATCGCTCCTAAGTCTTTTGATTTTAATCCCTTTTTCATTTCTGTTAATTTACAAAATTGAGTGAGTGTATCAAAAGTTCACCTTTATTTTTTAAGAATTTACCCAGGTAAATTTGAATAGTCATCTATAATTACTAGGCAGTATAGGTTCCCATTAATTGATTTAACCCCATGTGAGTCAAATAGGTCTAGGTGAATTAATTCCAGAATTGACTTGGTTTGAGTTTGATTAGTTGGTTTGTGGGTTGTCCTAGTTTGTTTTCCTTGTTGATAAGCATTACATAAGGTTGACTCAAGGTTAGATAACTTTGGTAGGCCTCTAACTAAACCATTTAGTTTAGGTAGTTTTCTGAAGTGAGTGTGTGAAAGTCTCCTATGCCAGAGCCAAGTCTCATCCTTATGGGTTAAGAGGCAGTTTTCTAAGGGACAGGTTAACTTAATTTCATAAATGTTATTGTGCCTAAGTCCTCTAAGTGTGATGTTTGGGTTGTTATTGTGTTTGATCAGACATTCATTGGATAGGAACCTAACCTTATAACCAGTGTCACACAATTGGCTAATGCTTAGTAAATTGAAGTTGAAATTTTCAACAAGTAATACATTTGTTATTATGAAATCAGACTCAAGTTCAATATTGCCTAGGCCAATTACCATAAGTTTACCGTTGTTTCCAAAAGCAACGGTCCCTAGTCTTTTGTACTTGAGTTCTGTAAATTTGGTGGGATCCCCAGTCATGTGTCTGGAGCATCCACTGTCAATGATCCATTTGTTTTCCTACAGTTAAGTAAAAGGTTTAGACCTTAGGTTAAGTTTTTGAATTTTAAAAAATTTAAGAAGATTTAAAAAATTGAGTTTGAATTTTAAATTTGAGTTATGTTAATTTTGATTTTTATTTTTAAATTTGAATTTTATTTGAATTTGAATTTTATTTTTTGAATTTGAATTTTAATTTTAATTTTTGAATTTTAATTTTAATTTTTGAATTTTAATTTTAATTTTTGAATTTGAATTTTATTTTTTGAATTTGAATTTGAATTTGAATTTTAATTTTTGAATTTGAATTTTATATATTTTTTTGAATTTGAATTTGAATTTTATCTTTTGAATTTGAATTTGAATTTGAATTTTAATTTTTGAATTTGAATTTTAATTTTTGAATTTGAATTTTATCTTTTGAATTTTAATTTTAATTTTTGAATTTTAATTTTAATTTTAATTTTTGAATTTGAATTTTATCTTTTGAATTTTAATTTTAGTTTTTGAATTTGAATTTTATTATTTGAATTTGAATTTTATCTTTTGAATTTTAATTTTAATTTTAATTTTTGAATTTGAATTTTATTATTTTTTTTGAATTTGAATTTGAATTTTAATTTTTGAATTTGAATTTAAGTTTGAAAGTTGAGTTATCAATCAATAATTTGAATTTGGTTATCCTTATTCATCTCACTCAGTCTAAGTCATCAATCAAGGGAGTCCTATGATTTTGTGAGATGATTTTGAGTTTGTTTAGAAAAGTTAACTTGACCTTGTGTTAGATCCAAGTTTAACAAGTAGTAATTTAAAAGTACACTTCAATAATTGGCTTCCAGGCCATGGCGAGGCACAGTGGCCTTCTTTGGCCGAAGCCTTATTGGAGCAACAACCATTTTCTAGGCAAAGCCTCTTAAAGAAGTTAGACTTTTAACTTACTCATTGAAAACCCTGGTACTAAATAGTACAAGAGTCAAATTAACTTTGAAGCTAGTCCTAAGTGCCCACCTGGGCAAAGGCTGATTTTGAGGTGCCAACTAGTTTGGAGCCTCCCCCTAAATTGTAGACTGGGTGTCTAGGGTCAATGTAATGGATGTCCCTTTTTGGGGCATAAAATTGATTCTGACCTACTTGCTTTGTTAGATAAGCTTTCGGAACCCACGCTTTTCGTTGATTTTTGCGGGGGTGGATAAAGGAGATAAAGGATCTTTGGGTCGATCTTGATTTATATCCTATCCCAGATTTGTTGTACATGCCCTTTTGTGATCCAAGAATAAGGTCAAGGTTCTTGGATCGGGTTGTGAAAGTTGCTAGTAGATCCTTAAGTTTTAGGACTTCGCCCTTTAGGGTTGAGTTTTCAGTTTCAAGCTCAATTAATTTTTGATTTTGAGTTTGTTCAGTTAATGTTCTGGTATTAATTAATTGCTCCTTAAGGTCTTGATTTTCCTTAAGGAGCTGGTCATTTCTAGATTCAGATGCAAGCAATTTTTTATTTAAAGCAGAGATAATCTTAAAAAAATTTTGATTAACTGAATCTAAATATACCTTAGTCGAGTCGTCCGAAAAGAGTCCGATCTCTTGACTCGACTCGTATTCGGAATCTTCGTCGTGCTCTGAGTCTGACCCGGGTCCGATTGCCATTAGTGCGAGATAGTTTGAGTTCCTTGGTGGTTCATCGTCGGAGTCGTCTGTGCTGTCGTCCCAAGTGGCTTGAAGAGCCTTCTTCTTCTTATTCTTCTTGGGTTGATTCTCCTTTTTGTAGGGGCATTCGTGTTTGAAGTGTCCTTTTCTGTTGCAGTCGAAGCAGGTTATTTTACTTTTGTCTTCACTGCTGGTGGGCTTCATTATCCTCTGGAGGTCCTTTCTTGAGAACTGGCTTTTCTTTTTGGCGAAGACCTTTCTTACTAGGTTGACCATTTGTTCCTCATCATCTGAGTCTGAGTCTGACTCTTCTTCTGATTCTTGAATTTTCTTCTTTGACTTGCCTTCTTTTAAGGAACCTGCAAATAAGGCAAACCCTTTCTCGGCCTTGGTGTTCGTCTGTTCGTGCAGTTCTAATTCACAAAACAATTCATCTAAATTAATTTTAGAAAGGTTCCTAGAAATTTTATAAGCATCTATAATAGATGCCCATAGTGAATTTCTAGGGAACGCATTTAAAGCATACCTTATGATGTCTCTGTTTTCTTGTTTGTGCCCGATTAGGTGGAGTCCATTTAGTATGTCCTTGATCCGGGCGTGAAGTTGGCTTGCAGATTCTCCTTCCTACATTTTTATGTTAAATAACTTATTTAAAAGTAAATCCCTTTTTGTTACCTTTGCATCAGAGGTGCCTTCATGTAGTTCAATCAGTTTGTCCCAGAGCTCTTTGGCAGATTCAGTTGGGCCGATACGGTTCAATTCCTCTTTTGTTAGTCCGCACTGGAGGGTGTTCTGCGCCTTGTACTCAGTCTGGGCCTTTCTCTTCATATCAAGGTTCCATCTATCAGGCTTCAGTGGTGCATTGTTTCCCTCGTCCATTGGTGGTTCGTAGCCAGATTGCACCGCGAACCATTGATCTATGTCTGTCTTTAGGTACACCTCCATTCTTCGTTTCCAGTAAGGGAAGTCTTCCCCATTGAAGAGTGGAGGACGGGCAGTGCTAAACCCTTCACCTTGAGCCATCTGAAATAGACCACACAAAAACTTGTCCCAAGACTAGGTCTTGGATTAGTAGTGTGGTAGGAAAAGGAGAAGAAAGAGAAAGAGCGACTCGAAATGGTGTTGCACCAAATTCGAGTAAAATCAAACGAACGAAAAAAAATAATCCAAATCTAGGCAACAATACCTAATTTAGATCATGTGTAGCGACAAATCAAAAATCGAAAACAGAACTGGATTTTCCCCGGCTCTTATGGTGGTTGCACCGATACAGAGCGAACCTGGCTCTGATACCACTTATAGGATCGATGCACGTGAGAGGGGGGGTGAATCACGTGACTTTTTTTTAAAAAATTAGAGCGCTTTAAAAAGCGTGCACAGCGGAAAAAATAAAGCACGAACGAAAAACCAATACAAACGACACAGGTAGTTTTACTTCGTTCGGAGCCTTCGGCGACTCCTACTCGAAGGCCCAGGTCCCTCGAACCTTTCCGTTGGGCAATCCACTAAAACTCTCTACCGGTAAACCCCGATAGAGTAGGCGAGTACAAAAGAATTAAAAGTGTGACAACCCCATACTTTCAAGTAATTAAATGCAAGAAATAAAAATTGCATTACCCAACAACTTAGAAGATCTCCTAGATGGGCTAAGATGTTGTGGTTGAAGTTCCGGCAGCGATCAAACGTGAACACGTCGTAGCTTGGACCACAGCAGGAGAGTTTGGAAGAGAGAGCACTTGAAAAGCTTTTTTTAGAAAAATATTTCGATGTCTTTTCAAGCTCTAAAACAAGGCTTTTTATAGAGGGGCTCTCGAGCTTTTTGGGTCTCATCCAGATCCTATTCACGTGTGCTCCTTATCCAATATTTGAAGCGGCACAATCCAATCTCCTGCGTGGCTTCAATTAAAAATTAATTCAAAGGAGACTTTGTTTCTATCCTCATGCTTCATCGAAAATTATGAATTAATAAACAATTAAATAAGATGTAACAAAATGGATAGGAATTAATTTAACAAGAAGTGAACAAGTTTTAGCAAATTAAAAATTAATTCAAAGGAGATTTGTTTCTATCCTCATGCTTCACCGAACAGATCATGAATTAATAAATAATTAAATAAGATGTAACTAAGTAATTAAAAAAATGGATAGGAATTAATTTAACAAGAAGTGAACAAGTTTTAGCAAATTAAAAATTAATTCAAAGGAGATTTGTTTCTATCCTCATGCTTCACCGAACAGATCATGAATTAATAAATAATTAAATAAGATGTAACTAAGTAATTAAACAAAATGGATAGGAATTAATTTAAACAAGAAGTGTTTTGTAGCTTAGTCCATATATCAAACAAACCCTGTAAGATAATATATTGGAGTAAAATATATTCATAGTTAATTAGACCCTGTCTCCTAGACCAGGATCTAACCAGGCCTCAACTTAGATCACCCAAATGGGTCTAAATTGGACCGCGTCTAAAGTCCCATAAATGGACTCGTCCTCACTGGTTCGCTCCTCCAGTGACTTACCTCACTTACCCTTTATGCAGCTTTACTTGACTTCTTGACCCACCAGGACTTCCTGCCAAGGCTCAACCACCCTGGTCTTCCTGCCAAGTCTCAACCAACTTGGTCTTCAGCCAGTTGTCAGGTCCCGCGGACCCAACTGGACTTCCCGCCAGGACTCAACCATCCTGGACTTCAGCCTGGTGTCTGGTCCTAAGTCTTTCAACCCTGCACACTTAGTAAAGAGGTTAAAAACCAACAACCCTAACTTTAACCACTTTGTCATACATCAAAACCCGAGTTTGACCATTAGTGCAAACTGCACCAACAGTTTTTCCAAGGGAGAATCCCCTTGGTAAGTTTCGGCTAGGAAGAGGAAGGAGGAGGAAGAAGAAGGGACTTGGTGGAAGAAGAAGAGAAAAAGTAACTTCCATGCCACCTCTCTCATTTCTTTTATACCATATTAAGGAGGGCAAGTGAAGAGTCCTGGTGCCTCTTTCCTTGATGACTCTTCATTTCCCTAAACCTTAACCAAAATCCACTTCATCCTCTACTAGCACTCCCTTGCTAGGTGAATTGGTTAGTACATGCTTGGTGGTATACTAGGTCCAAGGTTCAATCCTTAGTGCATGCACTTTCTTCTTTTTTTTCAAAAATTCCCCTAAGAACCGCCCATAATTATGCTAATATTCCTAATTAAACCCATTCATATTTTTATTAAATTTTTACCTAAAATCCGCTAATACCCATGGTACTAGAAAAGCCCATATAAGGCCCA
This sequence comes from Boesenbergia rotunda, assembly GCA_024364735.1. Taxonomy (NCBI): domain Eukaryota; kingdom Viridiplantae; phylum Streptophyta; class Magnoliopsida; order Zingiberales; family Zingiberaceae; genus Boesenbergia; species Boesenbergia rotunda. Next base: position 107,661 of record JAGFNQ010001567.1, read on the forward strand.
TTAGTACTTAGCTTCTCAATTTAAATGGGAAAATCATGGATAACTAGGTTAAAGTTCGTACTAGTATCTCTAGGTTCCTCAAAACTGTCTAGACATGATCAATATTTTTAAAGAAAATATTGAAGAAATTTTTCGGGTCGTTACAGGTGAAAAGTCCCAACTTGGAGGGTTAGGTGAAAAATCCTGGCTTGGAGGGTCAGGTCCTGGCTTGGAGGGCTAGGTGTGGAAAAGTCCTAACTCGGAAGGTTGGGTGAAAAGTCCTAGCTTGGAGGGCTAGGTGAAAAGTCCTAACTTGGAGGGTTAGGTGAAAAGTCCCAACTAGAGGGTTAGGTGAAAAACCCTGGCTTGGAGGGTCAGGTCCTAACTTGGAGGGCTAGGTTGGATGAAACTCTAGCTTGGAGGGCTAGGTTGGATCCCCTGGATTGGTCTGGTGACCGATCAGGGAGTTGGCACGGTGCTCCTTCGTGGATCGGTCTGGTGACCGATCCAGCAATGACTGATCGGACTGGTGACCGATCAGGGAGTATGCGTTTCACCCCACCGCTTGGCTCTTGATCGATCTGATGACCGATAAGGGAGCACACAGTGAGGTTGAGTTCCCTTGCTGATCTGCTTCTGATCGGTCTGTGGACCGATCACGATCACTGTGCAGATCGTTCTGAAGAACGATCCAGCGTCGCAGGTTCCTCTCTATGATCGATCAGGACGGAGCCTGATCTGTCTGGTCATGACCTGATCGGTCTGGTGACCGATCAGGAGGCTCCCTGATCGGTCTGGTGATCGATCAGGAGGTTTGGACTGCTAATCTCAGAAATCGCTCGATAAAGGGGTGGATCGGTCTGGTGATCGATCCACAACCTGGGATCGGTCTGGTGATAGGTCCAGGTGAGTCCCAAAGAAATCACGATTTCTAATTGAGCGTTAGGGACCGATCAGGACGAAGCCTGATCGGTCTGAACCCAGCCTGATCGGTCTGGTGACCGATCAGGAGACCCTCTGATCGGTCCGGTGACCGATCACTTTAATTCAAATTGCACTGTCAGACGCTCTGATCGCGTCTGACTATATCCGATTCTCTGCACTTTACATCTGATACATGATTTGCTGCTTGATATGCTACTCTAATACTCTGATTAAGCTGCAGGTGACAGGGAAGGATTCAAACACTCAAGGAGAGTCAATGGAGACCTTTCTTTGGAGTAGGTTTTTCTGTTTTTCCATCTCAGGTTGCAAACGGGCACTGGTGCTGGCTGGAGCTGCTGTCTGGGGCTGGTCTGAGGGAGGCTCAGGGAGTCCAGAGGAGCAGCTGGAGGCTGCAGGGAGATGGTGTCACCTGATACTCAGTGGAGGAACAAAAGGAGCGGAAGAGAGTTGGCTGAGTAGAGTTCGGCTGCTTGAGTTCTTACTGCGCGACTGTGTTTCTCCACACTTGGCTTGCGTGTTCTTGAGTTCTATCACCTTGAGCAAGCTACTGCAATTCTGAAGCAATCATTCCTTGCTTGAGCACTTGGAGAAAGGAACAAGAGGCTTTGAGTCCGACAGCGAGAAGACACGGGGAAAGGGTTCTTGCGTGAGATCGTCGCTGGGTGGAGCTCGGGAGAAGCTTGCTGTGTTCTTGTCTTTGCTAAGTGCTAAGTAAGATCTTTCTTGGTTTCATTGTGCTTAAACTATATCCTTGATTGAAACGCTGTGGAGAGGTTTCTCCACCGAGAAGGATGTTGCCTTTTATCCGGTGTTCACCGGGGCTTGATCTGCCGATGATCAAGGGATCGCCCACCTTACGGGCACGCCAAGGAGTAGGGGCAAGTTATCCCCGAACCTTGTAAACCCTCCTTGTTAGCGATCTTGCTAGTGGTGTTAGTTTGTTTTGTTTCTTGTTTTTCTGCATACTTTGTTTTCAATACTTCCGTTGTGCTACTAACAAAGTGAAGTGCAGAAATTCAATAAGTGCATAAAGTCCAAGTGATTGGCTATATTCACCCCCCCCCTCTCTAGCCATCCGGGTTCCAACAGAGCCAACCTCCTCTTTTTCTTCCTATCTCACGGCAACAATCCCGCAAGGAAGAAGAACTCCTCCAACCTCTCCTTTTTCCGGCGACAAGCACCAAAAGGAGAAGAACCTTCTCGCCGGTGCACCACCCTTCTTCCTCCTCTACTTCCGCGCGCCACAATGGAGAAGGGAGCTCCTCCTTGTCCTGTGAACCTCCACAGCAGAGGATGTGGAAGATGAGAAGAGGAGAGAAAGAAAACAGAGGTTTTCCTTCACCTCCACCGCCGACGCCAACTCTTTCCTTGCGCCGGCGAGCCTAGCTTCCTCTCTCCTTGCTGCGCACCACCAAAGGATGAAGACAGCTCCTCCTTTGTTCTGTGATCGAACGCAACCCAGAGAATGAGAGGAAGGTCACGGAAGAAGAAGAAAAGCTCTTCTTCTTCCTCCGCCCGCCGGTGCCCTAGGTGAGAGAGAGAAGGGAGAGAGGAGAAGGGAGAGGTTTTAGGGTTTTAATTAATTGAATTAATTCTTAATTAATTGGGGATTAATTAGCCTTAGTATCATGACTCCTATGGGGTATTTATAGTGCTAAGGTAGGTGTTAGATCGATACGCCTTGCTAGAGGGAGGGGGGTGAATAACAATTTTCTCGTTTTTCTTCCTACAAGGTTAGTTGTGCAAGAGAAATATACTAAAATAAAACTAACCAATGCTATCAAACCTATTTACGTGGTTCAGAGATGAAGACTCCTACTCCACGACAGTCCGTGAGGTGGACGATCCCTCGATCCTTCGGCGGATTACTCCCCGGATGCCCTCCGGCTAGCTCGCGTAGCTCTTTGTGGGTGGAGAAACCTCGCCACAACCTTGAGTATACCTCTGAGCTCTAAAGACTACTAACAAGCCTTAACCAAGCTTGTTTCGTCAAAATCTCCCAGCCCAAACCAAGTTCTCTTAAATAGAACTCAGGGATGTAACTTACGTTGGCAGTCGACTGCTCTCAGGGCAGTCGACTGCCCCCACTCAGATTCAATGGTTGACAACCCAACGTTCAAATTCTGGCTACTTACCAGTCGACTGCTCCCAGAGCAGTCGACTGGTCCAGGGTCAGAAACCTTCTATGAGTTTCTGTGTTCGCTGGCAGTAGACTGTTATATCCCCAGTTGACTACCTAGCTTACAAGCACACTCTTCCTCACTTCAACGACCCTCCTCCACGCGCGCCTTCAGGTACACTCCCTTGGCTTGCCCCTTGAAGTCTTCTTCCACCGGCTATCGTCCCTCGGATGCGGACACAAGCCTTCCCTTGGCTTGCCTCCATGCCACCCTTCATGTGTGCCCTTTGAAGTCCACTTCTCGGCTTGCCCTTGGAGTCCTCCTCCCTTGGCTCTCGTCCCTTCATGACTTAGCTGACTCTTCACCAGCAGCGTTGACTATTACCTTCGCGCCCTCTTTGTCTTCGACTCCTGTCCCTCGGATGCACACAAGCCTCCAGCTTGTCTCCATGCCATCCTTCACGTATGCCTCGAAGTCCACGCCCTCGGCTCATCATCCCTGCTATCCAAGGTCCCTCGGGTGCACACAAGCCTCCAGCTTGTCTCGATGTCACCCTTCACCATACCGAAGCCGTCCAGCTAAGTCAATATGTGTAACCTGCACATCCTGCACACTCACATACATATATTAGTACACAAGGGAAAACCTAACTTAAACCCTTTGCCCAAACATCAAAACACATGTCACTTCGGACCATAGATTGCCTCAACAGTAGGGACCAAGAGAAGGAGTTCGATCTTGGCCCGCTAATGGATCCAAACAAGATCCATTAATGAGGATTTATTCCACTAAAGGATCTCCATTGAACTTCCTCACTAACCCCCATATTTTCATATGGGCTCCACCTATTATGAGTCGTCCATCTCCCCATGTTTAAGATATCGAATGCCCAATAATTAATTTAAATTACTGACAATTTTAATTAATTATCCTCTTGATCCTTGACTAGTACCACTCAACCTTTTCATCATGTCGGACCATAGTCCACTTGCAAGATTTGACATGATGATCCTTATGAGCTCATCAAGGGGGCATCATCATCCTAACTCACCAGGACACGGATTCCGTCAATAATTAACGGCACACCATGCAGATAATATTATTACCCAACTTACCGGGCCTATCAATCTAACAGAATAGATCTCGTCCATTGGTAAATCAAAGTAATAATAATTAAATATACGTGCCCGTTATTATTTTGGGATTTAGAGATTGTACTCCATAATGTAAATCGAGGTCTAATCCAATTTATGAAGTCAGTACAAAATTGAATGACCTCTCTTTTGGTCTTACTCAATGCACACAAAGTGCACTAGTGTAATTCTATGGTTAAGACAAACCACACCTAATTACACTACAACTATCCCGATGGTTTGTCCAACTCCATCTCGGTTGTGAGCCTCTTTCTTATACTTCTGCAAGGAACTTGATAACATAATCTTCTATGCATCACCACACACCATGTTTTCTACAGTGCAAAGTATGAGACATTTTGTGCATATACTAATATAAATATGCAACGTGTGATTTTACAGTTCTCTTTCAAAATGTAAATGTATTTTAACCAAAAGCAAGACTTTTAGTATACATCCTAACATTAGGACCATTGGACCGCATTAGAGAAGCTCCAATGGACAAAAAGGGAAAACGCCTCTGACCTCGATATTGGGCAAAGGATCAAAAGAAGGAAGCGAAGGCGGATAAGGAGGTAACGAGAATTGTTTTAAACTTATTACCTTCTTATATTGTGTCTCGTGTAGGTGATTACAAGAATGCTTATGAGCTATGGAGAAAGGTGATAGCTCTACATGAGAATTCTACACAAGAACAAGGAGTGGAGGAGTCCGAGGATAAGGGCTCATCGGTCCAAGAGAAGGAGAAGGACCAATCAGAAGTTAAATCGAGCTCAATATCCGAAGAGGAGGAGGAAGTGGAATCATCCACATCCTCAAGTAAGGAAGAAGAAGAGCAATCCAAGGTGGAGGAGATCTTGAAAGCTCAACCCTCAACCTCAATTACCGAGAAGAGTGGGAAATCCCACATCAAGTGTTTTGAGTTTGGAGAAATGGGACACTACAAGAGTATGTGTACTTCACTCAAGAAGGTAAATGAGGTAAACCCTAAATCCGGCAAAGTTCTTTTAAAAACTAATGTGGGTTGAGGGATGGGGTCAAGGAGAAGAAGCATATAATTTGTTTCACGTGTGGTGAGCGGGGGCACTGCCACACAAAATGCCTAAGGAAAGAAGAGCTCAAGAAGCTAGGGAATTTGAAGAAATTAGAGAAGAAGATGAGCTCAAGTCAAGGGGGAGCTTCAAAGGTAAAAGGGAAGGTAATCCCTTATTTGAAATTTAATCCAATTTCAAATTCCTATATGCTTGTTAAAAATAATGTAGATTATTTACCCAAGCACAATCATGGATTTAGGTATAATGATAGGAATAGGGTTAACAAAGTAGATAACCCTAGAAAATCATTATCCAATGCTAGACCAAATAGAACCCAAACTACCATGCCTAAGGAAAGGAAGGTAGTAAATGAGCAAGACATTAATCCCAAGAAGGGGAGACATATGCCTAGAAAGGTGGGTAGGTCTAGGAATATCCAAGGTGGACATGTTGACTCTAGGGTTAGAGCTCTAGAGTTGGAAAATCAAGTCTTGAAGGCAAGACTTGAAGAAATGGAAAGAGTCCTAGATAGGTTCATTATTGGACCTAAGGAACTTGAGATGTGTTTAGGTGTTCAAAAACCCAAAAATGTTAAATTGGGTACATCCAAGGTCAATGAAAGGAAATATGCTAGGGTAACATATAACTATACCAAGGATGGAAAATCCAAAAATGGCAAGGAATAAGCAATTTAGAGTTAAGGGAAAGAAGAATTTAACCAAGGATAAGCTGTCCATGGTTAATGAAGTTAGATTTGTAGGCCAAGAATTACCGGAGGTACACCGGTGTGACCTAGTGATTGTAGAAGAGTCATCTAGGGAGGTGGCTAAGGTTAAGAGCTCAAGGGGAGCTCTAGGAGTCAAATTAGGATCCATGGTAAATGAATCTCGGGAGGATTTCTTCCGGAAGTCTAGATAGACTATAGAGTGTGCCAAAAGATTTGGAGACGGATTTGAGTCTCAATCCTTAGATTTTGACACATTGGGTTTATGTTTCATACATGAAAATATGACATTAGGGTCATATTGCATGAAAATTGGTTCTTGATGTGTAAATGTCATATAAACCAATGCTAGAAATGCATTGTGGTTTGGTATGGGCAGATACATCAAGAGAAAGCCAAAACTAGGACTTTAGGTCAAGGTTTTATTGAATCATTTAGATAGTTTTGGGTTTTGTATCAATCTTGGGATCCAAGATATATACATTTTTAAATATATTTTTTCCAAGTAGACACGGGTACCACAAACCTCTCCATAAATTTTGAGAATTTTTGGAGACTTGTGGAATTTCTTGTGTATTTCTGAAATTGGGTCAGAAATGTAGAAATGGGTTGATATCAGGGTATCAGTCGACTGATGCAGAGGTCAGTCAACTGATAATTCTGTGGGGTTAATTTTTGACTAGGTCAGTCGACTGGTAACTGTCCCAGTCGACTGATACAGGCTGAATTTATTTTTAGCAAAGTTGAAATGTATCTTGATAATGTTAGACTTGTGTATAATTTTATGGGGGGTTAATACACAATGTTTGTGGTCTTTTAAGGTTAAAGAATCCAATAATTGGGATATTATTGGAGCTCTTTTTGATGTGTGACAAAGTGAGAGAAGTGTTGGGTTTAAGTGGGAAACCAACACACCTTTGCAAGAAATCCAAGCTCAAGGGGGAGCTTAGGTGAAGGGGGGGCATTTATTGGCAAAAGGGGAGAAGTACCTTTTGTAAGGAAAACCTACTCAAGGGAGAGTTTAGGTAAAGGGGGAGCCTAAAGTTAGGTTCCATGATTTATGCATGATCATTTGCTTTGTTGTTGTTTCCTGACTTAAACGGGTTGTCAAACATCAAAAAGGGGGAGATTGTTGGAGCAATCTAGGTACCTTGGGTTTTGATGTTTGGGCAAAGGTTTAAGTTAGGTTTATTATTGTATTTAATATAGCATTGTGAGAATGCAGGATACAGGTACGAAGGAGAAAAGTCTAAGTGGTGTCTTGGCAAAGGAAGACCCGACAACAAGGGCCGAGGTCGAAGGAAGTTCCAGAAGGCAAGACGTGAAGGATGAAGAGGCATCCGAGGGACGCAAAGCTGATAGAGGAGGCTAGAAGATTAGGTCTAGGTTAGTCAGGCAAGGACGATTGCTGAGTGACTGTACTCGGGGTTGAAACCCTAGGTTTAGGGTTTGGGCAGTCGACTGGTGTTGGGCTCAGAAAGATCAGTCGACTGATCTTTTGTGCAGTCGACTGGTGTTGGCTGAAATTCGAACGTTGGTGTTGGAAACGAGATAGCTATAGAGAGGGGGGTGAATATAGACAATCACAATTTCTTTGCTCTTTTACTCTTTCTCTGCACTTAGGTCAGCCACAGCGGAAGCAATACAAGTATAACAGCAGAAACAGAAATGCAGAGAAGAAAGAACAAACAACACAGTCGCTAACTCAAGGATTTACAAGGTTCGGGGATAACTTGCCCCTACTCCTTGGCGTGCCCGTGAGGTGGGCGATCCCTTGATCGTCGGCAGATCAAGCCCCGGTGAACACCGGATATCAAGCGCCTCCTTCTCGATGGAGTAACCTCTCCACAAGCTGTCTCAGTAGATGAATACAAGATTAAGCACACGAGACGCTCGAGAAGGGAAGCTCACAAAGCTCTCACAAGAATGCAACAAGATCGCTCAAGAACAAAGCAACAGAGAGCACGAACACAGCCCAGCAACAACTTCCCAAGTTTTCTGTCTATCTCGCGTCGTCTCCTCTGCCTCAGCTTCATCACTTAAGCTCTGCTCACCATCACAAGCTTCATCAGCATCCACTGAGCCAGCCTGAACCCACTGACCTCCCTGAGCACTCAGTCCACTGAAGACTCCCTCTCCAACTGAGCCTCCGTCAGTCGCCAGCTGCGTCAGTTGCCCGTTGAAACCTGAGAATGAGAAACAGCCAAACCTGCTCAACAGAAAGCCTCCCATTGACCCTCCTTGAGTGTTTGAATCACCTGCTATCACCTGCACACTCCAACAGAGGCTTAGCAATGCATATCAAAACATATCAGCAATGTATCAGAGAATCGGCAGTGACAACAGACGCGATTAGAGCTTCTGACAGCGTATTTGAATTAAAGTGATCGGTCACCTGACCGATCAGAGAGCCTCCTGATTGGTCACCAAACCGATCAGGCTGGTTCCAGACCGATCAGGCTACGTCCTGATCGATCGCCAACGCTCAATCAGAAATCGCGATTTCTTTGAGATTCTCCCGGACCGATCACCAGACCGATCCCAGGTCGTGGATCCTTCACCTGACCGATCCACCCTTATATCGGGCGATTTCTGAGTTTCGCAGGCTAAGCCTTCTGATCGGTCAACTGACCGATCAGGGTGTCACCTGATCAGTCAGTAGTCCGATCAGGTCATCACCAGACCGATCAGGCTTCGTCCTGATCGATCTTAGTGAGGAGCCCGCGAAGCTGGATCGTTCTCCAGAACGATCTGCACAGTGATCCTGATCGGTCATTAGACCGATCAGGAGTAGATCAGCAAGGGAACTCAACCTCACTGCTCGCTCCCTGATCGGTCACCAGACCGATCAGAAGCCAGTCAATGGGTGAAACGCATACTCCCTGATTGGTCACCAGATCGATCAGGAGCAGCACAGTAGGTTCCCAACCTCACTGTGTGCTCCCTGATCGGTCACCCGACCGATCAGTCATCGCTGGATCGGTCAGCAAATCCATCCACGAAGGAGCAGCGTGCCAGAATCCCTGATCGATCACCAGACCGATCCAGGGACTCAAACTCAGCCCTCCAAGCTAAGTTTCCATCCACCTTAGCCCTCCAAGCTAAGGATTTTCCATCTAACTCTCCAAGTTGGGAATTTGCACCTAGCCCTCCAAGTTAGGACTTTTCACCTAGCCCTCCAAGCTAGGACTTTTCACCTAGCCCTCCAAGCTAGGACTTTTCACCCAACCCTTCCGAGTTAGAACTTCATCCAACCTAGCCCTCCAAGCTAGGCACCTGACCCTCCAAGCCAGGACTTTTTCACCTAATTCTCCAGGATGGGAATTTGCACCTAACCCTCCAAGTTAGGACTTTTCACCTAGCCCTCCAAGCTAGGACTTTTCACCCAACCCTTCCGAATTAGGACTTTTCCATACCTGGCTTCACTCACCAGGACCCGGCTTCACTCACCGGGATTTCCAACACCTGGCTTCACTCACCAGGACCCGGCTTCACTCACCGGGATTTCAACCTAGCTTCACAAGCTAGGACCTGGCTTCACTCACCAGGGTTTCATGCCCAGTCCCCGACCAAGACTTTAACCCAAATTCGCTCAACCAAACTTAAATCATTGTCAAACTCCAAAACAACAACTGGGCCGGACTGCATCAACAGTTGGGTTATAACATTTGAATTCAACAGCTGGCAGTCGACTGGTGTTGGCACAAATCGACTGGTAACGTCTGTTTCAGGGTCGAGCTCTATTTAAGACAGCTCGGTTTGACTGGACAAAGGTTGACAAAATAAGCTTGGGTAAAGCTTATTAGTAGTTTACAAGTGCTCAAGTATGGTTGCAAGATTGTGGTGAGGTTTCTCCACCCACAAGGAGCGAAACGTGCTAGCCGGAGGTTTTCCGGGGAGTCATCCACCGATGGATCGGGATCGTCCACCTTATGGACAGCCGTGGAGTAAGAGTAGGGGTTCAAACAAATCGAGCCGGCTCGCGAGCTTTTCGAGCCAGTTCGAATAATATTTGATTCGCATTCGAAATTATCGAGCTCGAGCCGAGCTCGAACATGTTCGATACTGTTTTCGAGCCGAATTTGAATTTACAATAATTTGTTCGAGTGTTCACGGGCCGCTCGCGAGCTTTTATTTAATTTTTTATATAATTATTTTACATATATAACTTATTAATGATTAATGAGTTATATTCTAATTTCTGATGGGTTATGGGTTAATGGGTTAATGGGTTAAAGCGTTAACACATCCATTACTACTTACACCTTTTACTTTTACTAACCGTATAAATGTAAACCTAATAACCCTCACATTTACAAACCCTAGCCACTTCAAGCCTTCGATGCCGCCGCTGTAAACATCACCGAAATGGAGGTTGAAGGCGATCGTGCTTCAAAGTGGTTGGGAATTCGGGATCCAGAGTAGAGATCATACACAAGCCTTTTTCTCTGCCGCGACGTTCTTCATTGGGGGAAATCTGAAACGTAAGTTCTTTCTCTTCTCATTCTTACTTTTTTTTTGTTGAAGTATAAGATTACTCTAGCATCGTTCTTAGTTTTTCTTCTTCTTCTTCTTCTTCTTTTAGTTCTTCTTCTACTTCTTTGTGCAATCGTGCTTCTAGTTGGGAACTTGAAATCTGAGAAAATCAAAGTAGTCCACACACGAAATCATAGTCCACACACGAGCTTCTTTCTCAACCTCAAGCCCTCGACATTCTAAACAGAGAAAATCTGAGAAGTAAGTCCCTTCTTTCTCTTCTCAATCTATCTCTTTTTTTTCTCTAATAACATTCTTAGTTTTTTTTTCTTTTTTAGAAGAAATTACTTCTTGTTGTTTTAATCTGCCAAATCATTTTATTTCTTAAAGAAATAGAAGCTATTAAATATTATTTTTAGTAGAATAGTATTTTTTTTTATAACTCTTGGAGTTTATCATTTTGCATAGTATAGCAATATTCATTTTCATGAAATTTATTTGAGAAATCTATTCATTAATCCTGAAGATATACTAATTTCATAGGATACTAAGAAATATATTCGAATAATTTATTGTGTTATTAATATTTTACAGCTATAATTTCTGATTTGATTTTCAAAGAATATGGTTGATTCTCCTCTAGCAGCAAATTCAGCTATTCAAGCTTCGTTAGATTTAAATGAGATACCACAATAGATAAAAGATAAAGGGGATAGTGTGAATAACAATGTAACTGAGGATGATAATTTAACTCCTAAATTAAAGAAACAAAAGAGATCTCATGTATGGTCAGAAATGATTGAGGTTGAGGATTGATGGGCCCAAAATAGACTGTCACGAATATGAGTCTCAAATTTAAATGTATATGAAATGCTGGAAACCCTTTTTACAATCAAAATCTGAAAATGTAATATAGGGGCCACAGGTCGTATTTTTCTCGGGGCTAGTTGTCGTGTTTGATTCAAACTTGTATTTATGTGTCGTTTGTGTTTTTGGGTTTCAAACAAGGAATTGGATTTTGGTTTGTAATTGAAATTGAAATTGCAATGGAAAAATAAAAAAACCTTGATTTAATAAACTAAACAAGAAGTTGGCACTAAAGAGCTCAACTAATGGAAACCTAATTAAGCACTTACCAATTTTTTTATGGGAAACTTATTTCTGATTTCAACAAAACAAAAGATATGCTTAACAATGAAGTAGAGGCAGTGATGAAGTTTTCGGAAATAATCAAGCTTAACACAAATCAATGCAAGGGAGATTTGGTAATTACACAAGCAATAAACTTCAACTTAGCTATAATGTTTTTGGATCCCAACCACTACCAAAAAAATTCAGAAATTAGTGTGTTCAAGCTTATTGATTTCAAACACAATCATATGCCACAAAAGCAAGCTAAAATTCGATGCAAATGGATCCAAGGCAGTTGGCACGCAAAAGGACAACTCTTTGTGCCAAAAACTAACACCAACCTTATGAAATAAGTAAACTTTCAGCTCAATTGTTTAAACTGAGTGATTCAATTGGAAAACAATGGTATTAAGATAGAACTAAGCAAAACTAAGGTAAGGAAGTAAAACTGAAGTCAGAATTAGAGAAGCAAAATTTCAGAAATGAAGTAAACAGAAATTCAGATTGGATGTTCAGAGATTCAGCATATGGCTTGGGTGCAAAACACACAACAAACTCAATTTGATACTCTGATCGAAAGGCCAAATAACTAAGCTGAAATATCTAATGTTTGCCTAGCAAGAATTCAGAAAATTTGCAGCTGGAATTTTCAGAAAATAGATTGGATTTTTTTCAGACTTGAGATGGCACGCATCAATGGAATTGATGCACAGAACTTAAAGCAAATGCTATTTTAAACCGAACACACTATCTATCTAATACTAGAGCAGGAATTAACTACTAAGAAACTCAGAAATCTGAGACAAATTCAGAAACCGAAAGAAAGAAAACAAAACAGAATTAAACTTGGCACGCAAGCAACACAAATAGGCACGCAGCAAATGAAACTAAAGTGAACTGAAATTTAACTCTATTAATCACTAAGCAGGTTCCTAAATCACTGAACTCGAAGATTAAAAACATAATGCAACCAAACAATGCAGAATTATAAACTAAGACAGCTGATAACTGATAATTTCAGAAACAAAATAGAATTCGGCAGAAATGAAATTACAGCTACAAAACATGAAAATTGATGATCTAAACTACTCCTCAACCCTTCTTAAGCTCAAGAACTTCTTGGTTGTCAATCAAAGAGCTGGCTTCGAACCCCTAGGCTCAGCAAATCAGTGGAAATTCGTTTCTGAAGTCGATTCTGTTCCTATTTGTGCTTGGCTAGAATTTTCAATCCGAATCTCTCTATCTCAATTGGTGGAGCTGCGATGATGGATTGGGAAGCTTCTGAGCTCACCTGAGAACCCCTACAAATGGCTCAGAAGCGTGGAAATGGATCGTGGTTGAGAAGACAGTGGTCGGACTGAGGAATTGCCGAAACCCTCAAGCAATCCCTGTTCCGGCGCAAATGGAGCTGAATTCTTCACGGAACGATCGCCAAAGACTCAATTCTTGATCTGGAATGGAAGTTGAGGTGGTCACACCTTCTTGGAAGCAAAATCTGAAGAAACGATGAAGAACGGTGGAAGAACGGCGAAGAACACTGAAGACGCGACGAAGGGGAAGCTGCGGCGATTTTTTCCTTAAGTAATTAAGCACGGACGGTCCAGATTGATCCACTTCAATCCAACGGCTGATCTTGGTCTGATTTGAGCCAAACTTTGATGATGATGATCTGGGGTCAGGATCTGCCTTGTGGTAGCTTGGATCCTCTAGATGTGCAACGGATGGTCCAGATCAAGCTAATCTTTAAATGGATGATCTAGAGCCCTCCGAGCTTGATCCAACGGTTGATTTAGCTCTGATTGGAATGAAACCTTCAGATCTTGATCAGGGTGCTTGATCAACCCTAGCCCTAGCTCGGATTGCTTCAGATGATCCCGGATGGCTCAGATCTAGCCGCTCTTGAATCGGACGGCCCGGATTAATCGTAAGCTTGATAATTCGATCCGGTGCACTTCCGACTCAATTTTGACCCAATATGCCCTAGGTCCTTGAACCTTTGATGCCTACAAAAATAGATCAAAAATTAAGTGGCCAAATAATCCAAATATGTGTAAATTTGCAATTAAGTCCAAAATTAGAGTAAGTTATAAAACCTAGGGCAATTTCACAATTTTAGCAATAAAAACATAGGTCAAACATGGATTTTAGCAGCTCAAATAATCAATAAAATAGTATTTATCAACTCCCCCACACTTAACCTTGAGCGTCTCGCGAAAGCAGTAAATATGTATCCCCTCGATTTACTTAAGCATAATTAGAAACAAAAGAAAAGAAATTACCTAGGGTTGTCAATTCTCATAAATCTAAGCTCTATGGATTAGTATCTTGTCCTTAAATCAACAACTTAGCCTTTTCATCCATCATGAGTCATTGAGATGAATTCAACTCACTAGCCTTTCAAGGAAAATTTTGGTGGCTCTCTCCTTAAGTTCTAAGTTGATGATGGAAGTGGAGCTCACTCTTACACACATGTTTCTTGCACTACCATAGGCTTGCTTATTATCTAATCTCCACCATTATTCATGATTAGGATCAACATCTACAAAAACAATTGAAAAACATAGGAAATGGTAAGAAGTGGAATAAAAACCAAGGAAATGGTAAAATTGATAAAGTGGAAGACTTGGTTGCTTGAGGATATTTTCGATGCTCTTTGCTTCTCCATACAGTCCCCTAATGATCTCACAAGTGTTGTGAAGTCAAACTTAAATAATTGCCTTTGATTTGAATGAAGACACCTTCCTTGTTCACATGTGCCAATTCTTGTCTATTCGTGCCAACTTTGTTTTTCTTTTCTCATTCTTCTTTCTCTTCTTTCTTTTCAGCTCAAATTTGTATCAAAGAACATATGATATCAAGTGAGATAGATACTCAACATAAAATTTTCACTCAACAACCCTTGTAACTCACTCTTGATACATTTCCTTTACAAGTTGGCACACTTCCTTCATTTGTTCTCTCTTTTTTTTTTCTTTTTCAGCAGCTTCTAGTATCCATTGATTCTTCTTAGATCCGAAATTGAATGTGCACCTTCAACTTCAGATACGCTTTAAAATCTCTTATCTATACAGCTGCAATTCAAGATAATACTATCAAGTCAGCTTGTATCATTCAGCCTACCGAATTTCAGCAGCCCAGCTTCCTCTGATTTTTGGCTCAGATTTTGTGCCATTTCCTTTCTTCATTTCAGAATTCTCTTCACTAGTGCTCCCTTTGATTTCGGCTCTGCTTCACTGCTTTTCCATTCAAGCACACAGATTTTTCCATTCTTCACTTCACTGCCCAGATTTTTCTTTCCTTCCTCTGATTTTGGCACAAATTTCTCTTGGCTTCAGATTATACAGTTTGTGTGCAGCTTCTACATCAGCCTCAATTCAGCTTCAATTCAGAATTCAGATTAAGCATTCAGATTTCGCACTAGGTAGCAACAAGTGAACTGCCATTCAGAATTCCCAGCTCCAAATTTCACAGCTTCTTTTCAACTTTTACTCAGCCTTTTGAATTTTGTACAGCAGCACTTCAGACTTCTTTTCAACTTTATTCAGCTTTGCTCAGTCTTCAACCGAAGTCACTTGTTGCCTTCACCAATTCCTGCTTAAATTTGTGATTTGCTCAGCTACAGTTCCAAATCATTCCAGCTGCTCTTCAATTTCTGCACTGCACTAGCTCATACAATAGCACTTCATTGATTTTTCCAGCTTCTTATATCCTTTCGGCAGCTCAGAATTTCCTCCTGTTTCAAGTTCAGCATCCAAGGTGGCAGCTTTTCAAGTCGCTGATTTCTCCAACAATTAACATCAAGAGCACTTGCTTCAAATAGTAGTGGAGAAGTCAAGGGTTCCATTCGAAATTCAAATCAGCACATTGAATTCAGCCCCTCTTCTTCACTGCATTTTCTCAGCTTTTTATCAGTCCTCACTCAGCTTCTTCTCAGCTTAAATTCTAACTTCATCAGCCTTCTTAATTAGTCTTAATGCAGAGTTTACAGCCTTGAAAAATTAAATCCAGCTCATCTTGATACAAACTGCACAAAAAGGTGTTGCTAATTTCATCTTTTGTTTGCTCTCAGCTTGTGTTCAACCCCTCTCAGATTCTTCCTTAATTGTTAACTGCCTACAGCAGCTCTCCTTTTGCTTCAATTCAGATTTTTCAGCTTCTTTCCTGATTTTTCAGCCTTGCTCAGTCTTCCTTAATTTTAATTCAACTTGGCACAGGTACCTCTTTGGATCTTCTTTGCGTGCCACTTGGGTCTTCAACATGTAATGAAAAATCTCAAACTCCAATTGCTTCCAACTCGAACCACTTCTTCTTGCTCACTTTTGACACCAAACATCACTCAAACTCATCTTTGGCACATGGAATTGCAAAAAAAAAAAAAAAATCGAAATGAAGTGCATCCTTGATAAAAATTGCTTCCAAATCACTAGTCACTACTCCCCCACACTTAAATCTTTGTCTGTCTCGGGCAAAATAACATCAAGAAAACATCCCAAGCAAACAAATCCATAGAAAAATTAGGGTTAAGATTAGCAATAAGGAAAAACAACTAGAATAGAATAGACAAATTGATGTGGAAAGGTAAATAAAATGATTAGTCCCTATAGATGTGATCCAACCATTGAAATATGATTTTGAAAGAACCTAAGCAAGTTCTAGAATACAATAACATATGTGTATCACAAAATAAGGCTAATCTCACTAGGTAAAAATAATCCATCTCAAATTCTCAATTAAGAATCTAAAGCAAAATCGTACTCAAGCATCCAAGATTTCATCCATGAACTCAAACCCTAAGTTTCGACAACCAAATTTAATTTATTTTCCAAGAGATTCTAAAATGACATAAAGATAACCTAAAGGGATACATTTATTCCTAAAAACATGAAAATGTACTAAAAGAAAAGACATGGTATTTACAATGACTTTTATTCATATTACTCTACTCACTTATTTATTAACAAGAACTCATTTCAAAAGTGAAAACATGCAATAAAGGAAAAGGCAAGAAAGATCAAACTCCCTTTTATCTCTGGCGGTCGGAGTCTGTCAAGAAATAGCCTCCACCATGGTAGTGGAGGAGTCTGGGTGTGCGAAAGAGCTTCTTTCATTTGTTCAACTTTACAGTGCATCGCTCCCCCACACTTAGACTTTACAGCAACCTGTTCAAGTGGATGAAGGTTATTTAAATACAAAACTCATGTAAGAGGTAGAGTGTTTTGAATTAAAGTAAAATCATCTCCGCCCTCTTTATTCTTTTTGGAACACCCTCCAGGAGGTTTGAGCCTGTTCAGATGAAGCTCCCACTCCAGAAGTCTTCTGGACCCTGCAAAACCATGTAATACCCCTCGCAAGCATGCAGGGTAAGAAAGAAATGAAATAATATTAGTCTTTGCATAAAATGTATCCAAAAATATATCACATCCAATAAAATCAATTTTAGGCAACTTAAAGAATTTTTCACAATAAATATCTACCCAAGATGCATCAAGAAACTTATCATAATCAATGAAATCTATTTTGGATGCTTCAATGAAATTTTCACAATTATTTACCACACATGATATATCAAGAATTCTATCGCAGCCAATAAAATCAAATTTTGGTACCTCTCTTGATGTTTCCAAAAAAGTAAAAGAAATACTTACCTGATCACGCTGAAAAATACCTGGAGGTTCCACAATGATAGATGTATCCATAGCCTCCTTCTGGTCAAGTATAGGTTCCATATCAGGTTCAAGTTCTAGTAGGCACTCAACTGGAATAAGTGATCCTTGGGGCTCTGTGCAATCCCCTACACTTTGCTGAAATGGTGGTGGTCCCTGGGGCTCTGTGCAATCCCCTACACCTAGAAAAAACTCTCCAACTGGAAGTGCGTCTGAAATATCTTCTGAAAAATCCTCAGTCTCAGCAGTAAATAACCTCTCAGCCTCCTCTGAATACATAGCCCCTCCAGAAAAATCGGGTAAAAATCCCTCAGCCTCTAACTCTGTCTGCTCCAGCTCATCAAGAATATCCACGCTCCTGATGGAGTGATCCTCTCTCGGGTCCTTCATGGCATCAAAAATGCTAAACTGGACTACTGTGTCTCCCACCTCCATCGAGAGGGTGCCAGCATAAACATCAATCTTTGTTTTGGCAGTCTTCAGAAAAGGCCTCCCAAGGATGAGTGGGGATCTACGTGCAAGATACTCTCCCTCCATGTCTAGAATGTAGAAGTCCGCAGGGAAAATCAACTCTTTCACTTTAACCAACACATCTTCAATAACTCCTGCCGGGCGGGTCTGGCTCCTATCTGCTAGCTGAATCACAACTCCAGTGGGCTGTAGAGGACCAATGCCAAGCATCTGGAAGACTGTCCTGGGCATGACATTAATAGAAGCTCCTAAATTAAGCATGACATCATGTAACGTGGTGCTCCCTATCTCACAAGATACAGTGAACATGCTAGGGTCTTCACATTTCTGAGGGATGACATGGATATGTGATGAAACATTCTTACCCATGCTGACCAACTCATTTTCCTTAAGCTTCTTCTTATGAATACAAAGATCTTTCAAAAATTTTGCGTACTTAGGAACCTGTTTAATCATTGTCAGCAAGGGTACATTAATTTCAACTTTACTAAAAAGTTTTACCAGCTCATTATACTCTTTTGCTTTCTCCTCCTCCACGTGTCTTTTGGTTGGAGTTCTCCCCTGTGGAAAAGGCAAAGGAACCCTAACATCATCTTCTTTGGCAGGAAGTGGAGATGCTGAAATTTTGGTTGCTGTCCCATGCGTAGTGGCTGTTGTCCCTTGCGTCTCGCCACTGATTTCTTCTCCATTTTCCACCAAATTTGGAGGGTTACTTGAGGAAGGAGTTGGGAATGGCCTAGGGGTGGAATCAGCTAAATTTGAAGTCATTTCATTGCTGTTTTGGGTTGGAATTGAAGATGCTGTCCGGTTTTCTGAAAAATCTGCTCTTGGACTCTTTGGAGATGAGGTGACCTTCCCACTCCTCAAATAAATAGCACTCACGTTTCCTTTAGGATTAGGAACAGTTTGGGAAGGGAGTTGACTTGATCCTTGAGCTTGATTTTGATTAATCCCGCTAGCCAATTGACCCAATTGCCTCTCAATGTTGTGAATATGTTGTTGTTGTTGTTGGAACATCTGTTGAAACATTTCCATCATTTGTTGCTGATCATTTCCTCCATTTGATCCCCCATAGCCTCCTTGGTTAGAATAGCTCCTTGACTGATTTTGAAAGGATGAAGTAGGCTGAATTTATTGTGTTGAAGATATACTAATTTCATAGGATACTAAGAAATATATTCGAATAATTTATTGTGTTATTAATATTTTACAGCTATAATTTCTGATTTGATTTTCAAAGAATATGGCTGATTCTCCTCTAGCAGCAAATTCAGCTATTCAAGCTTCGTTAGATTCAAATGAGATACCACAACAGATAAGAGATAAAGGGGATAGTGTGAATAACAATGTAACTGAGGATGATAATTTAACTCCTAAATTAAAGAAACAAAAGAGATCTCATGTATGGTCAGAAATGATTGAGGTTGAGGATTGATGGGCCCAAAATAGACGGTCACGAATATGAGTCTCAAATTTAAATGTATATGAAATGCTGGAAACCCTTTTTACAATCAAAATCTGAAAATGTAATATAGGGGCCACAGGTCGTATTTTTCTCGGGGCTAGTTGTCGTGTTTGATTCAAACTTGTATTTATGTGTCGTTTGTGTTTTTGGGTTTCAAACAAGGAATTGGATTTTGGTTTGTAATTGAAATTGAAATTGCAATGGAAAAATAAAAAAAACCTTGATTTAATAAACTAAACAAGAAGTTGGCACTAAAGAACTCAACTAATGGAAACCTAATTAAGCACTTACCAATTTTTTTATGGGAAACTTATTTCTGATTTCAACAAAACAAAAGATATGCTTAACAATGAAGTAGAGGCAGTGATGAAGTTTTCGGAAACAATCAAGCTTAACACAAATCAATGCAAGGGAGATTTGGTAATTACACAAGCAATAAACTTCAACTTAGCTATAATGTTTTTGGATCCCAACCACTGCCAAAAAAATTCAGAAATTAGTGTGTTCAAGCTTATTGATTTCAAACACAATCATATGCCACAAAAGCAAGCTAAAATTCGATGCAAATGGATCCGAGGCAGTTGGCACGCAAAAGGACAACTCTTTGTGCCAAAAACTAACACCAACCTTATGAAATAAGTAAACTTTCAGCTCAATTATTTAAACTAAGTGATTCAATTGGAAAACAATGGTATTAAGATAGAACTAAGCAAAACTAAGGTAAGGAAGTAAAACTGAAGTCAGAATTAGAGAAGCAAAATTTCAGAAATGAAGTAAACAGAAATTCAGATTGGATGTTCAGAGATTCAGCATATGGCTTGGGTGCAAAACACACAACAAACTCAATTTGATACTCTGATCGAAAGGCCAAACAACTAAGCTGAAATATCTAATGTTTGCCTAGCAAGAATTCAGAAAATTTGCAGCTGGAATTTTCAGAAAACAGATTGGATTTTTTTCAGACTTGAGATGGCACGCATCAAAGGAATTGATGCACAGAACTTAAAGCAAATGCTATTTTAAATCGAACACACTATCTATCTAATACTAGAGCAGGAATTAACTACTAAGAAACTCAGAAATCTGAGACAAATTCAGAAACCGAAAGAAAGAAAACAAAACAGAATTAAACTTGGCACGCAAGCTACACAAATTGGCACGCAGCAAATGAAACTAAAGTGAACTGAAATTTAACTCTATTAATCACTAAGCAGGTTCCTAAATCACTGAACTCGAAGATTAAAAACCTAATGCAACCAAACAATGCAGAATTATAAACTAAGATAGCTGATAACTAAAAATTTTAGAAACAAAACAGAATTCGGCAGAAATGAAATTACAGCTACAAAACATGAAAATTGATGATCTAAACTACTCCTCAACCCTTCTTATGCTCAAGAACTTCTTGGTTGTCAATCAAGAGCTGGCTTCGAACCCCTAGGCTCAGCAAATCAGTGGAAATTCGTTTCTGAAGTCGATTCTGTTCCTATTTGTGCTTGGCTAGAATTTTCAATCCGAATCTCTCTATCTCAATTGGTGGAGCTGCGATGATGGATTGGGAAGCTTCTGAGCTCACCTGAGAACCCCTACAAATGGCTCAGAAGTGTGGAAATGGATCGTGGTTGAGAAGACAGTGGTCGGACTGAGGAATTGCCGAAACCCTCAAGCAATCCCTGTTCCGGCGCAAATGGAGCTGAATTCTTCACGGAACGATCGCCAAAGACTCAATTCTTGATCTGGAATGGAAGTTGAGGTGGTCACGCCTTCTTGGAAGCAAAATCTAAAGAAATGATGAAGAACGGTGGAAGAACGGCGAAGAACACTGAAGACGCGACGAAGGGGAAGCTGCGGCGATTTTTTCCTTAAGTAATTAAGCACGGACGGTCCAGATTGATCCACTTCAATCCAACGGCTGATCTTGGTCTGATTTGAGCCAAACTTTGATGATGATGATCTGGGGTCAGGATCTGCCTTGTGGTAGCTTGGATCCTCCAGATGTACAACGGATGGTCCAGATCAAGCTAATCTTTAAATGGATGATCTAGAGCCCTCCGAGCTTGATCCAACGGTTGATTTAGCTCTGATTGGAATGAAACCTTCAGATCTTGATTAGGGTGCTTGATCAACCCTAGCCCTAGCTCGGATTGCTTCAGATGATCCCGGATGGCTCAGATCTAGCCGCTCTTGAATCGGACGGCCCGGATTAATCGTAAGCTTGATAATTCGATCCGGTGCACTTCCGACTCAATTTTAACCCAATATGCCCTAGGTCCTTGAACCTTTGATGCCTACAAAAATAGATCAAAAATTAAGTGGCCAAATAATCCAAATATGTGTAAATTTGCAATTAAGTCGAAAATTAGAGTAAGTTATAAAACCTAGGGCAATTTCACAATTTTAGCAATAAAAACATAGGTCAAACATGGATTTTAGTAGCTCAAATAATCAATAAAATAGTATTTATCAAGGATCCAAAAGGTGATAAGTATAAGTGCAAACGTTGTCAACTATTCCTTGCAAAAATGAAGTCAGGTACTACAACACACTTAAAACGACACTTGGATCATTGTGCTAAACATTTGGAGTCTAAAAGGAAACTTGAAGATAAACTCAAACAATAACAACTATTGTTAGGCTTCGAAAGTGTTGATACAACTATGTCACCTTTGTTACATGATGAAAAATTTTGTATGGAACGCATGAAAGAAGCAGCTGCTTCATGGATTTTAATGCATGAACATCCATTTACATTATTAGAAGAAGAAGGTTTTAATATGTTTTGTAGACGTGGAATGCCTGAGTGGACTCGTATATCACGAACAACGGCAAAAAAGAATTGTTTTGCAATATATGAAGTCGAGAAGAAAAATTACATAATTTGCTGAAAAATGTAATAAAGATTAGCCTCACCACAGATTTATGGAAGTCAAAAAATCAAAAAATAGAGTACATGGTTATCACAGGTCATTGGATTGACACTTCTTGGAAATTAAATAAATGCATTCTCAATTTTTTTCATATACCTCCTCGTGGTGGTCCTCAAATTTCAAATAGCCTTCTAAAGTGTGCAAGGACATGGGAGATTGAAAATAAGATATATACTGTTTCTGTTGATAATGCGAGTGCTAATGATGTTGGGACCGGTAGACGAGCTAGAGGGGGGGTGATTAACTCCGATTTGCTTGTAGATGATTTGTCGCGGTGGAAGACTTCAAGCAATGCTAACACTTTGGATTTTACTTGGTATCCACCCCGGCCGGGTGACTAATCCAAGGATCCACTCTCCTCACTCTCTCATACACTATGAAAGATCTCCTTCTTGAGGTAAAGAAACCTCTTACAAGCTTACACAAAGATACAACAAGAATCTAAGCAAATACAAAATAAAATCTTACAAGATTTACAATGATAAACTCAAGCTTTACTTTCCTTGCTATCTTCAAGCTTATGATCGCCTCTAGAACTTTGGAAGTGCAGCAACACTAAGCCCTAAAGCTTCTCTTAAGATGGCGTGGAAGGAGGAAGAAGAGTTGCGGCTCAAACCTGCGTGAAAGCCCTTATACCCGATGCCTAGGGTTTCTGAATCGATTACCCAATCGATTACCACGTCACACTTAGCCATTCAACGGCTAGTTTTTGAACCGTAATCGATTACCCAATCGATTACCAGTGTCCTGAATCGATTGCCCAATCGATTCAGAGCTTCTCTGTTCTCTCACGTAAACCTCAGTGATCGATTACCCCAATCGATCAAGAGACACCTTAATCAATTGACCAATCGATTAAGGGAAGGCTGAATCGATTGCCCAATCGATTCAGCCACCTTCTGTTCTCGCAACAACCTCTCTTAATCGATTGACCAATCGATTAAGTCCGACCTAACTTGTGCTCACAAGTCTAGGGTTCCCTACCAAGTGTCCGGTCAACCCCTTTGACCAACCTGGATTTCTTCTGCCTAGTTCCCAACTAGGACTTAACCTGATTCCCCACCAGGTTTGCCTAACCCTCAAGTTAGGTCTAGTCTCTCAGTAGACTTCCACCTTGCCAACGTGCGATCTCCCCGATCCACTTGGACTTCCACCTAGTCCCACTAGGTGTGCCTAGTCCCACTAGGTCTTTTTCCATGCCAGCGTGTGATCTCTCCGATCCATCTGGACTTCACCTAGTCCCACTAGGTGTGCCTACTGCCTAGTCCCACTAGGTCTTTTCCCATGCCCGCGTGCGATCTCTCTGATCCACCTGGACTTCACCTAGTCCCACTAGGTCTTTTCCCATGCCAGCGTGCGATCTCCCCAATCCACCTGGACTTCGCCTAGTCAAGTCTCCAGTCAACCATGACCCACTTGACATCATATGACATTCAAACATAATTATCAAACATCGAAACATCCAAACATAAGCTTACCAAGCTTATTGGACATCAGCTCACCCGAGCCTAGTCAACCTAGGCCAACCCTGACCTAACCAAGATTGCACCAACAATCTCTCCCTTTTTGATATTTGACAATATGTTTGAGAAAGACTAATCCCCATTAGCCTTTCAATTTCTCCCCCTTTGACATATATCAAAAACTCTCCCGAGAGTCTATATGGTCAAAGGTTTGCTCAATGAAAGTCTCATACCTTCCATTTGAACCTATGCTCATCCTTGAGCATTCACCATAATGAAGATTTCCAATCTTCATTCTTTCACTTATCCCAAAAATAAAAATTCAAACTCATGCTTTTAAGGAAGACCTCCCCCTCAAAACATGCTCTAATCCTCCATCATTGCACCAACAATGATTTTTGAGTTCCTAAAACTTTAGGAAATCTCAACTCGAGGTTATGAGATTTCGAGATTCAAAATTTGAATCAAAACCTCTCCTTAACCCTATAGTTTTTACCAAAACTATCCCTCTTTTGATTTCACAATAAAATTTTACCCAAATATACTTATGAAAGTAATTCAAGGGTCTAGGGATTGTTAGGTTACTCAAAAATGGGTTATCAGACTGAAATCAGACAGTTTCAGTCTTACCAATCGATTGGTGTTGGGAACCAATCGATTACGATGTGCCTTAATCGATCAACTGATCGATTACAGCGGACTGTAATCGATCAACGGATCGATTATGCGAGCTTCTATGCTCGCAGAAAGGATCTCCCAATCGATTGCCCAATCGATTGAGTACTGTCCTAATCGATCACCTGATCGATTGGGAGTTTCTGATTTCTTAAAACAATTTCAGACCGAATTTCAGAAACCCCTAAATAATTCTTCAAAATTCGAAAAATCCTAAAATTTTGTGTAGACATTATTTATGACATATACTATCATTGGAAAAATAGTTTTCTATGAAAATAACCTTCATTTCCAATGATTGACACAAAATTGGAAACCACTGAAATACTTCAATGTTTCACTTTGTTTTGTATCCATTTCATCAATGATGAGTGCTATCAAAAGATAGTCTTCACCAAGGTTTTCCAAGATAGTTTTGAAATGTTTTTCAAAAATAATATCCAACCATGTTCTATGGGCTAAATGCTCATGACTTGTACATTAGCTTTCCCAATGATTGGAGTTCATTTATATTCACATTTTGATGAATCTACAACTCAATAGGATGCATATAAATCACCACCTTGAGTTTTGTTCATCACCCTAACATCTCACTTGTTTCTAATGTGTCTCAAAAACACACACAAGTCAACTTATGGTCTTAGTGAGATGTGAAAGTCATGTTCTCCCTAAACAAAGGGTTCATGCATTTCTACCTAGACATTATAAACTTTGAACATCCACCTAGGATGTCAATTAATGTCAATGTCCTTAATTTCAATAAGAATTAAATTAATGCATGATAATGACTATGACATGCATCATATGAGGTTTTTCAAAAGAAATTATAGCTAGATGATGCATGTATGACATGACATGTAATATTTTCATAATAAAATATGAATGATGAATTATGATGTCATGGCATGTGATAGGGCATACAAAACATGGCATAATATCACAAAAGAAAAATAACTAGATTTCGTATCTAAGTATCAATAACTCATAGCTAAGCCATTGATAATCCTAACTTCGCTCCTAATTTCCAAGATAATGCCAAAACTCCCCAACTTGGCCTATCTTTGGATTCTAACCTAGTTGTGCCAACTTTATTGAGTTCAATTTCTTCAAGAATATAGTTTGGCACAAATTTTACTCCTCCTAGAGTAAACATTTTGCTTCTTTATTTTCAAAGAATAGTAATTCCTTGAAAATACCCCCAAAGTGCCAACTTTATCAAGGTTAGGTTAACTACCCTTCCTATTTGAGTTGACACTCCCTAGACCTATCTAGGGTGTGGCGAACACACTCTTAGGAACCCAAAACCTATTGGCGCTCCTTGGGTGTTCTAGGTATTCATTAGGGATAACTTCCCTTGATACCTTCCTAATGACCCTTTTTGACTTCTCCGAAGCCTTAGTCATGTTAGTCTTGTCTTGGTCAACTCTAGGGATGGCTTCCCTTGTGGCCTTGACTTGACTTCTTGCCCTAGATTGAGGTTTCATACCTATATGGGACTCTATGATAGGATGAACCATCATCCTTGGTTTTAGGTTTGTATCCCAAACCTTTCTTGCTCCTAGAGGGTCCTTGATTTCCTAAATCTAGGTTTTGAATTTTTGATCCCTTAAATAGATTTTCTATTCTTTTGAAGGATTTTTCTAATGTCTCAAGTTTTGACCTCAAAACTTGATTTTCAATCATTACCCTCTCAAGGCTTGGTTTTCTATGATTGCCTTGGTGATTATTCTTCTTGGCCTTATTTTGGGTAGGTCTACCCTTAAATGATCTAAAATCTTCCTTATCCTTAGATGTGGTAGACTTAGCATGGAAGACTCTATATTTTTCCTTAGATTTTTCATACCTCCTATTTTCATGATAAATAGCATTAAAATGATAATAATTATTTCTAGCATGCATATTATCATGATTTAAATAAGTACCATTACTTAATGGTACCTTAGTCTTGATCTTGGAGGCTCCCCCTTGATTTGAGCTCCTCCTTTTTGCCTTGGTAGGATCCTTCCCCTTTGGACATTGATTCTGATAATGTCCCTTTTGTTTGCATGAGAAGCACACAATGTGCTTCTTATCCTTCTTTACTTTGGGGCCGACTTCCTTTGGCTTCTCCTTGGTCTTGGGTGCCACTTGCACCTTCTTCTTAACCAATTTGGGACACTTACTCTTATAGTGTCCTTTTTCCCTATACTCAAAGCAAATGATATGATCTTTATTTTTACAAATTGAAATGTTTATACCTTTACTTGTAAGGGTGACACTTTCTTCCTCTTCATTGACATTGGAAAATGATGTTGAAACCTCTTCTTGTTCCGGCGTCAATGTCAAATTTTGCTCCTCTTCAACCCTTGAAGTGGAGGCTTCTTGAGCTTCATCTTCAGATGTTGAGCACCTCTTAACTTCCGAATCTTCTTCCTCCGATGAATATCCCTCTTCGGATTTGTCTTGAATTTGTACAGTGGAGGGATCTTCATGAAGCCTTGCCAATTTGCTCCAAAGCTCTTTGGCATCTTGAAATTCCCCAATTTTGTCCAAGATGGTGCTTGGCAATAGATTGACCAATAACTTGGTCACTTTGTCGTTGGCCTCGCATCTCTTGATTTGCTCCTTATTCCATTTGCTTTTCTTGAGGAGCTTTCCTTTGGTGCTTGTTGGAGCTTCAAAACCCTCCATTAGAGCAAATCATTGCTCTATCTCCATCATGAAGTAATTTTCAATCTTTGACTTCCAAAGATCGAAATTTGCCTTGTCGAATGGTGGAGGTGCCCGGGTGTCGTAGCCGAACTCCATTTTTGAAGTTGAACCCTCTTGATGATGACTTCTTGAAATTAGGGTTTCTTCTAACTTCTTCTTCTTCCTCTAGCTCTTGACCTCTTGGCGATGAGTCCAAAGAAGAGCAACCTTGCTCTGATATCACTTGTTGGGACCGATAGACGAGCTAGAGGGGGGTGATTAGCTCCGATTTGTTTGTAGATAATTTGTCGCGGCGGAAGACTGCAAGCAATGCTAACACTTTGGATTTTACTTGGTATCCACCCCGGCCGGGTGACTAATCCAAGGATCCACTCTCCTCACTCTCTCATACACTATGAAAGATCTCCTTCTTGAGGTGGAGAAACCTCTTACAAGCTTACACAAAGATACAACAAGAATCTAAGCAAATACAAAATAAAATCTTACAAGATTTACAATGATAAGCTCAAGCTTTGCTTTCCTTGCTATCTTCAAGCTTGTGATCGCATCTAGAACTTTGGAAGTGCAGCAACACTAAGCCCTAAAGCTTCTCTTGAGATGGCGTGGAAGGAGGAAGAAGAGTTGCGGCTCAAACCTGCGCGAAAGCCCTTATACCCGACGCCTAGGGTTTCTGAATCGATTACCACGTCACACTTAGCCGTTCAACGGCTAGTTTTCAAACCGTAATCGATTACCCAATCGATTACTAGTGTCCTGAATCGATTGCCCAATCGATTCAAAGCTTCTCTGTTCTCTCACGCAAACCTCAGTGATCGATTACCCCAATCGATCAAGATACACCTTAATCGATTGACCAATCGATTAAGAGAAGGCTGAATCGATTGCCCAATCGATTCAGCCACCTTCTGTTCTCGCAACAACCTCTCTTAATCGATTGACCAATCGAATAAGTATGACCTAACTTGCGCTCACAAGTCTAGGGTTCCCTATCAAGTGTCCGATCAACCCCTTTGACCAACCTAGATTTCTTCTGCCTAGTTCCCAACTAGGACTTAACCTGATTCCCCACCAGGTTTGCCTAACCATCAAGTTAGGTCTAGTCTCTCGGTAGACTTCCACCTTGCCAACGTGCGATCTGTTGGATCGATAGAACCGATAGAGGGGGGGTGAATATCGGCAAACTTTTTGAATTTATGGAGAGAGCAATTTGCACAGCGAAAAGAAACAAAACACGCGAACACAATATTTTTTACTTGGTTCGGAGCCTAGGTCGACTCCTACTCCAAGGCCCACGATCGTTGATCGTTTACTTTGGGCAATTCTATATGAACGCAAAATCAGTTTACAAAAATAGATTTACAAGTATAGCACCATAAACTTTTAATAAAAAAAATCTCTTCTTTTACCGACGTCCGGTTGTAGGTTGACTTTCCGGAGCAGTGGGACGTCGTCGCTCGAGTTGGGCAGTTTCCGGAACAAGGCGTGAGCACAGAAGAGCGTGGTAGCTTTGGATCGAAGTTCTTGTGAAAGGCTTGGGCGTTGGGTGCTATTTATAGCACCCTGGGGCGCCCTGGACGTCGGGGCGCCCTAGACGTCGGGGGCGCCCTGCCACGTGTCCAGCGATCCACTTTTAGCTCGGTCAAGCGTCATACCATCCGAATAGGGATAAGATTGACTCTGGAGGCGCCTTGGTCGCAGAGGGCGCCTTGGCTGACTTCTTCCGCGCAGAAATCTCAACTGTGGATAAAGATGAAGCTTCGCAGTCTTGGGCGCGGAGGCGCCCTGGTTGCTGAGGGCGCCCTGGTTGACGAGGGTGCCCTGGTTGACGAGGGCGCCTTGGCTGCTGAGGGCGCCCTGCCGAGTAAGCAGCCGAAGCCCTTTTTGCTTCACTTGGTTCTGGTTAACCTTGGGGGCGCCCTGGACACTCAGGGCGCCCTGCTCAGCTGCTGCCTCACTCCTTTGAGGCTCTCTGAGTTGCAGACACACGTTCCTTCGGTCCTGCATCCAGGGTTAGTCCAAAACACAATAAAACAATTAGTTTATACAGCCTTAGCTGTCTTGTTTCTGACTTTGGTCTCCAAAATGGAGCCCTAGGTCGAACCGACGCCTACTGTTCCCTCGACGGGGAACGCGTCCTCACCTACTCCTCTAGGGAGAGTTTACCTGATGGCAACCGTTCCTCTGGTTGGACTTTTGCCTGACGGTCCCTTGTCAGGTCTTGGACGCCGAGCTGCCCTTCGCTCGGTGCCTAGCATTCCTTCGCTAGGGCTTCAGTCCCAGGCTGTCCTTCGCCTGACGCCTAGCAGTCCTTCGCTAGGTCTTGGTTTCCTGGCAGCCCTTCGCCAGGTGCCTAGCAGCCCTTCTCTAGGACTTTGTTTCCTGGCCGCCCTTCGCCAGGTGCCTAGCAGCCCTTCGCTAGGACTTTGTTTCTGCACACTTAAGTAACAACATTAGATCACAAATAACACTTAACTTTGAATCCTTTGCCAATATCAAAATAAGGTTCGATATGGTGCTTCCTGCACCAACAATCTCCCCCTTTTTGATTTATGGCAACACAATTCAAAGTTAAGTAAAAATTATAACGGTTTATAAAGGAAGGTAAAAACACAATGAAGTATAGGAAAAAACACAATGAAGTATATACAAAAAAATTTATCAAAATTTTTTTTCATACTCCCCCCTAAAACCCTGAATACTTGCAAAATACTTAACTTTGACCTTTCCTCCCCCTTTGACATATATCAAAAACAAACATGGGTGTTCAAGGTATCTAACAGGGATTTTTGAGTTTTCCTAAGTGCTTCATGTCTTTAACAAAGTGTTTTTCAAAAAAATGGAGTACCTCAAAAAATTTGAAAACACTTAGAAATACTTCGAAATTTTTGAAGCACTTTAAAAAAAATTCCTTTCTCTCTTTCCTTTTTCTCCCCCTTGGTCTTATATCAAAAAATTTGTAAAATATATTATGAAAGAAATTTAAATTTGTGTATCAGAGCTTATGAAAAAAAAATTGAGTGAAGTAATGTCAAGTGTTATGATAATTTTAAAAAATCTAGAAAGACTGAAAAATTTATGTTCAAAATCATAATTGGAGTCAAGTGTATATGATAAACAATAAGTTTACTTGTTCTGAATATTTTGAAAAATGCACAAGAATGCAAGTACTTTATTGAGCATTTGAAAGGCATAAGTATTTTGAAAGATATTATGAATTTGAAAAACATAAGTACTTTTAAAATATTAATGAAAATTACTAAAATTACTTGACTTATCTTTTTGAAAGTACTTACACATAATCTTTTACTTGCTTTGGTTTCTTTTCCAGTCTGACACAATCCTAGGAAACCTTGTTAACTACAAGGAAATTTCCTCAAGTGTCCTGGAAAATTTTCAAAGTCAAGTAAATATTAATTTCAAAAGTATTCTCAATAGATTTTTAAAAGTATTCCAAGGTCACGTAAAATTTTGAAAGTGATGATATATATAAGTAAAATGATTTTACAGGATAGTATTTTGAAAGAGTAATTATTTAAGTTTTCAAAAAGGATTTTAAAAGTGCAATGCATGAAAACATATAATTTTGAAAATGCTCAATAATTCTTTTAATTTGATCTCCCACTTAACTCGACCCAGTCCTAGGAAGCTTGTTGACTACAAGCGATCCTCCTCTGAGTCTTAAGGTTTGATTCAAATTATACGAATTATCTAATAATTTCAAACTTGTTAGAAATAATTTCTTTTGATTTAGACTCCCCCTAAATTTGACACATCCTCGGAGTCTTTGTATATCATTAAGTAGACCTTCCTTTGTGTCTTTAGGGTTTACTAAAATCAAAAGATTAGTTTTGAATACTAGCATGGTAATATTTGAGAAAATTCAATTTGAAATGAAGATAATTTTAAAGCATAAACCCCATTTTCGAAAAACATTTTGAAATGATAATGGTTTTGTAAAGCACAATTTTCGAAAAATATAGTGATTATTTGAAAACATAGAAATTTTTTTTTTAAGTCCAAAAAAAATAAATATCTAAGCCCGGACTGTAGACAAAAAGAAATATCCTAAGTAATCCCCAAGGTGACTTTTTCCATACTAAATTTAAAAAAAAATGGTAACGGAAAGAAATAAATGTTATGAAATAAATTTCAGGTTAGTGAAAAAAAAACTTGATTTTAATTACAATGATTTGAAACATTGACACTTAGTTAAAAAGTTAAATTTGATTTTTGTGTAAATGAAAATTTAGAGCGTTAAGTTTGTTCAGTTGAATTAAATTTTAATTTTGAATTTGAATTTGATTCAATTAAATTAAGATTTAATTGAATTTAATTGATTTAATTAAGATTTAATTGGATTTAATTGATTTAATTAAGATTTAATTGAATTTAATTGATTTAATTAAGATTTAATTAAATTTAATTGATTTAATTAAGATTTAATTGAATTTAACTGATTTAATTAAGATTTAATTGAATTTAACTGATTTAATTAAGATTTAATTGAATTTAACTGATTTAATTAAGATTTAATTGAATTTCACTAAATTAATTAAAATTTAATTGAATTTAATTGAATTAATTAAGATTTAATTGATTTAATTAAGTTTTAATTGAATTTAATTGATTTAATTAAGATTTAATTGGATTTAATTAAGATTTAATTGGATTTAATTGATTTAATTAAGATTTAATTGATTTTAATTGATTTAATTATGATTTAATTGATTTTAATTGATTTAATTATGATTTAATTGGATTTAAATTGATTTAATTATGATTTAATTGATTTAAATTGATTTAATTATGATTTAATTGGATTTAAATAAGATTTAATTGGATTTAATTAAGATTTAATTGAATTAGTTGGTTGGGTTGGACTCAACTTTTAGATCCTAAGCATCTCACCCATTTCTAAGTGACAAAACAGGATATCCTTAACTGTTTTGTGAGATGCATATTTTAATAGAAAGATTAATTTTGAAAAGTTAAATTAATTTTTAAACCCAATTTAAATTTATTTTGAAAAGAGATATTTGGATCTAAAATTAACTGAAAATTTATGTTAGATTCAAATTTAACAAAGAGTAAATTGAATTTGAATTTCAAAAATTGGCTTCCAGGTCTTGGCAAGGCACAAGGCCTTCTTTGGCCGTAGCCTTATTGGATCATCAACCCTTTCCTAGACAAAGCCTTTTAGTGAAATTTCATCTTCAAAATTACCTTTTGGTAAATTCTGGTCTAACTAGTTTGGATTTTGGATCGGTAGCTTCGACTAGTTTCACCAGTCTAAAGAGACCAAGTAGACTTGATCTTATTAGAATTGGTTTCCCTAACGTACTATCATCTCACCGCCACCCAATACTATATTGTCAAATTTCAGTTAAGTTGGTTCAGTTCTTAAACTAACCAGTCCTAATTCTAAGCAACATAAAATAAAATAAAATGCAACACACAATTAAAGCAAATGAGACAAAAATGATCTACGTTACATCATAATCGAAATAAAACTCTGTTTTCTTGAAATCAGCATGGTTATGAATTAATTTTTCTAATATATTAACTAATTTATTTGAATCAATCATGTTATTTGAGATAAGTATTAGATTTTCAAATATTGAAGACTTACCTTTTGATTTTTGGTTGGGTATCTCCCCCTTGATTCTAGCCATCTCTCTTTTGCTTGATTGTTTCTTCGGCATTTTGTAGCGGTCGCGAGCCAACCAGACCAATTTCCAAGGATCCCTTCCTTCGTCGTCAGATTCTGAGTCTGAGTCGGACTCAGGTATTGGTTGAAACTCCTTCTTTGGTGGTTCTTTAAGATTTTTCCCTGCAAAAGAATTTACACCTTCCTCGACCATTACAGTACCTGTTTGATTATTTAATTCAAATTTTGAAAAGAATTCAAAATCGGTTACCGTCTCAGTCAATTCGTCATCTGATTCTGGTTCGACTTTGGATTCGGGTTCAGACTCTGACTCGGCTGTTTGTGCTTGGACCAAAAGGGCAAGATAACTTACCTGATCTTCTTCTTCATCTGAGATCTCTTGATGAAGATCAATTAGTTTTTCCCAGATTTCTCTGGCACATCTGATTGGACCTACTAGTTCGAGTTGCTCCTTGGTTATGCCACATTGTATGATTGCAGTTGCCCTTGCATCGGTCTCGATTTGATTGAGGGTGTGTTCATCCAGTTTATCCCACTCGATTGATGACTCATCTTCTACGGGAAATGAGAATCCCGTTTGGATGATCCGCCATAAGTCCATGTGGGCCTTCAGAAGGGACTCCATTAGATTTCCCCAGGAGTTGAAGTTTTTGCCGGAGAAAAGTGGTGGACGGACACTGTTCCATTCTTGATTGGCCATTTAAAATGATAGATCTTGCACACAAAAAGAAAAAATAGAACTGTACCAAGACTTGGTCTTGGATTAGTAGTGCGAGAGAGAGAAAAATAGTCAAAAAAAAATTACACGAGTTTCGAGGCAGAATAATAAAATATTAAAAAAAAGTTTTGACTAATTTTTGAAAATGGTGGCTTTATCAATTTTGATTAATGATGAAAAAGTAGGAATTTAATGTTTAGAAAAAAAATTTACTTAGCACGATTTTCGAGAAAAATATTAAAATAATAATAAAAAAAATTTATGACAAATTTTCAAAAGTTGTTCGTTTTATCAATTCTGAGTTATGGTGAGAAAATAAGAATTCAAAATTGAAAAAGGCGTATGAATATTTTAAACACACCTATAGATATTATTTATGTGAAATAAAGATCGAGTGGTGTTGCACCACCTCGATTAAAGAAAAGGAAAAGAAATCAAATAAAAATTCATAAATCCGAAAAAAAAAACTTTAAACTGGTGGTTGCACCAAGTTTGAACTACCCCGCTCTGATACCACTTGTTGGATCGATAGAACCGATAGAGGGGGGTGAATATCGGTAAACTTTTTGAATTTATGGAGAGAGCAATTTGCACAGCGGAAAGAAACAAAACACGCGAACACAGTATTTTTTACTTGGTTCGGAGCCTAGGTCGACTCCTACTCCAAGGCCCACGATCGTTGATCGTTTACTTTGGGCAATTCTATATGAACGCAAAATCAGTTTACAAAAATAGATTTACAAGTATAGCACCATAAACTTTTAATAAAAAAAATCTCTTCTTTTACCGACGTCCGTTTGTAGGTTGACTTTCCGGAGCAGTGGGACGTCGTCGCTCGAGTTGGGCAGTTTCCGGAACAAGGCGTGAGCACAGAAGAGCGTGGTAGCTTTGGATCGAAGTTCTTGTGAAAGGCTTGGGCGTTGGGTGCTATTTATAGCACCCTGGGGCGCCCTGGACGTCGGGGGCGCCCTGCCACGTGTCCAGCGATCCACTTTTAGCTCGGTCAAGCGTCATCCCATCCGAATAGGGATAAGTTTGACTCTGGAGCGCCTTGGTCGCAGAGGGCGCCTTGGCTGACTTCTTCCGCGCAGAAATCTCGACTGTGGATAAAGATGAAGCTTCACAGTCTTTGGCGCGGAGGCGCCCTGGTTGCTGAGGGCGCCCTGGCTGACGAGGGCGCCTTGGCTGCTGAGGGCGCCCTGCCGAGTAAGCAGCCGAAGCCCTTTTTGCTTCACTTGGTTCTGGTTCACCTTGGGGGCGCCTTGGACACTCAGGGCGCCCTGCTCAGCTGCTGCCTCACTCCTTTAAGGCTCTCTGAGTTGCAGACACACGTTCCTTCGGTCCTGCATCCAGGGTTAGTCCAAAACACAATAAAATAATTAGTTTATACAGCCTTAGCTGTCTTGGTTCTGACTTTGGTCTCCAAAATGGAGCCCTAGGTCGAACCGACGCCTACTGTTCCCTCGACGGGGAACGCGTCCTCACCTACTCCTCTCGGGAGAGTTTACCTGATGGCAACCGTTCCTCTGGTTGGACTTTTGCCTGACGGTCCTTTGTCAGGTCTTGGACGCCGAGCTGCCCTTCGCTCGGTGCCTAGCATTCCTTCGCTAGGGCTTCAGTCCCAGGCTGTCCTTCGCCTGGCGCCTAGCAGTCCTTCGCTAGGTCTTGGTTTCCTGGCAGCCCTTCGCCAGGTGCCTAGCAGCCCTTTGCTAGGACTTTGTTTCTTGGCAGCCCTTCGCCAGGTGCCTAGCAGCCCTTCGCTAGGACTTTGTTTCTGCACACTTAAGTAACAACATTAGATCACAAATAACACTTAACTTTGAATCCTTTGCCAATATCAAAACAAGGTTCGATATGGTGCTTCCTGCACCAACACGATCTCCCCGATCCACTTGAACTTCCACCTAGTCCCATTAGGTGTGCCTAGTCCCACTAGGTCTTTTCCCATGCCAGCGTGCGATCTCCCCGATCCACCTGGACTTCACCTAGTCCCACTAGGTGTGCCTACTACCTAGTCCCACTAGGTCTTTTCCCATGCCCGCGTGCGATCTCCCCGATCCACCTGGACTTCACCTAGTCCCACTAGGTGTGCCTAGTCCCACTACGTCTTTTCCCATGCCAGCGTGCGATCTCCCCGATCCACCTGGACTTCGCCTAGTCAAGTCTCCAGTCAACCTTGACCCACTTGACATCATACGACATTCAAACATAATTATCAAATATCGAAACATCCAAACATAAGCTTACCAAGCTTATTGGACATCGGCTCACCCGAGCCTAGTTAACCTAGGTCAACCCTGACCTAACCAAGATTGCACAAACAAATGATGCTGCAATTAAATATATGAAGGAAGATTTTTTGAAAATAAATAAGAATCTGATTTGTGGGGGGAAATTATTCCATGTCCGGTGTTGTGCACATATTTTAAATCTTATAGCTCAAGATGGCCTCAATGAAATTAAGGATATTATTCCTGTTATTTGTCAGAGTGTGGATTTTATTAGAAGAACAGATGCTA
Organism: Boesenbergia rotunda; assembly: GCA_024364735.1. Classification (NCBI taxonomy): domain Eukaryota; kingdom Viridiplantae; phylum Streptophyta; class Magnoliopsida; order Zingiberales; family Zingiberaceae; genus Boesenbergia; species Boesenbergia rotunda. The sequence goes on from JAGFNQ010001567.1 coordinate 143,463, forward strand.
GACTCATTCAATTTGCTGAAATTGTGAAGCAATTGAAATTACAAGAAAGAAAATTGATTGATGATTCTAAAACAAGATGGAATTCAACTTATGAGATGTTAAGAACAGCAATTGCTTTCAAAGAAGTTTTTCCAAGATTTAAAGATCGGGAACCTAACTACATTCATTGTCCAACAGAATCTGATTGGGAGAAATTGCTTAAAGTATTTTCAGTTTTGAAAGTTTTTTATCAAGCAACCAAAATTATTTCTGGAAGTGAGTATCCTACTGCCAATCTTTTTCTAAATGAAGTTTATCGAGTAAAAGTAATTTTGGATGAGAAATCTTGTGATGAGGAAGAGTTTATTAGAATAATGGTGCAAAAAATGAAGGAAAAATTTGATAAATATTGGGGTGAATGCAATTTATTAATGGCTGTTGGTTCAGTTTTGGATCCTAGATGCAAAATGCGATTACTTAAATTCACTTTTCCAAAACTTTATACGGCATTTGAATCAGAGAGTAATATTAGAGAGGTGCAAAAGCTTTTGTATGCAATTTACAAAGAATATGCATATGCAACTGTTGAAAAGCTTCAAAGATCAAAATCTAACTCTGAATCTCAATCTTGCAACAACAACTCCTCAAAATAATAGACAGCATGCTACCTTTTCTTCTGGATGGTCTGAATTCTCATCTTATTTAAAAGAAATTGAAATGGTACAACCTGAAAAATCGGAGCTAGATGTGTATCTAGAGGAAGGGTGTCATAGGCATAATCCAAATGATGCATTTGATGCTCTTGATTGGTGAAAGTTTAATACATGCAAATTTCCAGTGTTGTCAACTTTGGCTAGAGATATATTAGCAATACCCATTACCACAGTAGCTTCAGAGGCAACCTTTAGTGCTGGAGGTCGTGCTATTGACAAATATCGTGCTTCTTTAGCTCCTACAACTGTAGAAATGCTGATGTGTGGTGGAGATTGGTGTCGAAAACGACATGGAGTGACTAAAAAGACTAAGGTATGCTACTGAAAGATTTGGCTTTCTTGTTTTACCTCCTATCAGAAATTATATTTTTTTGAAAAATAAATGATACATTTTATTCTTATCATTGTAGGTTGAAAAACAAGTTTTTACAATTGACTTGCCCATAGATTAGATGAATCATTCTGGGTTGAAACTTAAAAAATCTAAACAAATCTAAATTGGAATTAAACTAATGAACTAAACAAACAATAGCAAGAGATGGAAACCGAATCAACCAAAGGAACTTAACTAAAATTGGAAAAACAAATCTAAATTCAAATGCTAAACAAACGCTAAGCTAAGAAATAGAGGCAGTGATGGCAATTCAGAAACAATAAACTTAACACCTATACTAGCATGCGAAATTCAGTTTGGAAACAAGCAAATGCAAGGAGATTTCAGAAAATTGGCCGAATGCAACCTAACTAATTCCTAACACAAAGGCTCACTAAAACTGCTTTTAACTTGGTACCAATTGATACCAACACCTCTCTTGATACAAGATGAAGAAGTTGATACAAATTTGATACCAAGGTAGAAGGTAAAAATCTATCTATCAAAAGTGGAAACTAAGTACCAAAGTTGTAGCTACACTTCGAAATAACACTGATTGCTACTCAATATGGAAATCAAAGCTATCAATAAAGTAATTGCAGGAATGGATCAAGAAAGCCAGACCCAAACAGCTCACTTTAGACACAAACCGAAAAAAACAAGTGCATGTGCAGAAATGTAAAGAATTTCAGAAATTCGGCACATAACTGGGACTCAAGACAAACAAATGATTTGAAATCGATTCACCATTCTGAGGATCAACAAGACTAGGGTAGAACTCGCATACAATTGACACAAACCTCAGAGGCAAATTGACTGAAATTGCAGAAAAGAAACTAAAACTGCATAAATGATGGATACGCAAGCTGAAATTGCAGAAATACCAAGCTAAACAAAAGGAAATTCAGAAACGAATCTAGATATGAAACAAACTTGGATCAACTAAATTCACACACTAACTGTGATCTCTAATTGCAGCAATTAAGCTAAACACTAATCGAATTGGAGTTAAACTCGAAAAGACATCAGAAACCAAGCTGAAATTGCAAAACAGGGGCTGATACGAACTGTCAACTTGATACGCAAGCTTTTAGCAGAAAATAACTGAATTTAAAGGCAATTGTCCATTAGACAAGCTTCCTAAACTACTTGACTTGAAGGATATAATCCTACTTAAGCAGAAACAATGAAAAATCGAAATCTAAGTGCTGATACAGAAAAATTCAGTAAGGACAGAATTCGGAAAATGAAACTACAGCTTAAGAACTGAAATTAACTAGCTAAACTACTCCTCAACCCTTCCCGAGCTCAAAATCTCTTTGTTCGTCAAGCAAAGGCTGGCCTCGAACCCCTAAGCTCAGCAAATCAGTGGAAAACAGCTTAGATTGATGAACTCTGCTCAAACTGCATCAGCTGGGAGAATTCCAATCCGAACTCTTCGATCTCAGTTTAATGAGCTGCGATGATGATTTGGAGAAGATCTGAGCTCACTTGAGGACCCCTACAAGTGACTCAAATCATCGGAAATGGATTGTGGCTGAGATTTAAGTGCTCGAACCACAGAGAATGCCGAAACCCTCAAACACCTCTGTCCGGATGAAAATTGAGATGAATTCTCGATCGAAGTTGTCTTCCAAGGATTCAGATGATGATCTAAGGTTGAAATTGAGGTGGTCACGCCTCCTTAGATGAAAAACTTGAAGAAAATGAAGATGAACTGCGGAAGAACGCGAAGAACGGCGAAGACACGACGAGGAGAAGCTGCGCAGGTTTTTTTGATTAAGTAGCTAGCAATGGACAGCTCAGATTGAATTGAGAAAATCCAACGGCTGATCTTGCTTTGATTTAATCCAAACTTTGATGATGCTGATCAGGGGTCAGGATCTGCCTCGTGGTAGCTTAGATCCTCCTAATTTGCAACGGATGGTCCAAATCAACCTAATCTTTGAATGGACGATCTAGAACCCTCTGAGCTTGATCCAACGGTTGAATGAGCTCTGATTGGGATGAAACCTTCAAATCTTGGTCAGAGTGCTTGATCAACCCTAACCCTAGCTCGGATTGCTTCAGATGATTCCAGATGGCTCAGATCTAGCCGCTTTTGAATCTGACGGCCCGGATTAATCCGAAGCTTGATAACTCGATCCACGTCCACTTCCGACTCAAGTTTGACCCAGTATGCCCTAGGTCCATGAACCTTTCATGCCTACAAAAATAGATCAAAAATTTAGTGGCCAATTAATCCAAATTTGTAAAGATTTGCAATTAAGTCCAAAATAAAAGTAAGTTCTAAAACCTAGGGTAATTTCATAATTAAACAAGTAAAATATGGGTCAAACTCGGATTTGAGCAATTAAAATAATCAATAAAATGGTACTTATCAACTCCCCCGTACTTAAGCTTGAGCGTCTCGCGAAACCACTAAGTATGTATCCCCTAGATTTTCTTAAGCATAATTAGAAGCGAATGAAAAGAAATTACCTAAGGTTGTCAATTCTCAAAAGTCTAAGCTCTATGGATTAGTATCTCGTCCTTAAATCAACAACTTAGCCTTTTCATCCTTCATGAGTCATTGAGATGAATTGAACTCACTAGCCTTTCAAGGAAAATTTTGGTGGCTCTCTCCTTAAGTTCTAAGTTGATGATGGAAGTGGAGCTCACTCAAACACACATGCTTCTTGCACTACCATAGGCTTGCTTGTTATCTAATCTCCACCATTATTCATGATTAGGATCAACATCTACAAAAACAAATGAAAACATGGAAAATGGTAATAAATGGAGTAAAAACAAAGAAAATGGAAAAAATAATAAAGTGGAAGACTTGAGTGCTCGAGGTTGTTTCCAATGAACTCTGCCCTCTTGACAGTCCTCTAGTGATATGCAAAAGTGTGATGGAGTAAAACTTTTGCCTTGCCCTTCAAAAATTCGATGAAAAGACCTCTTTTGTCCCTTTGTGTCAATTGTCTACCTTGCGTGCCATCTTTGCTTCTTTCTTCTCTTTTCCTCATATTTTTTTTTTTGAACTGTTTTTCTTTCTCTTTTCTTTTCCTGCTCTCAATCTTTTATTTGAGCACTTCGGATCAGATTTTTTTCATCAGAGAACTTGAGGAATCAAGTAACAATTAGGGAATTAGATGCTCCACATTTAATCCTCACTAAACAACCCTTGCAACCCCTCTTTGATACACTCTACCTTCAAGTTGGCACTCTTCTTCTTCCATTTCTTTCTTTTTTTTCCGGTTGCAAATTCAGCTCCACGGCATCTTCATTGCAAAACTCTGATTTCTTCTAGCAGCTTCACAATTGATCCTAGCATCAAGTAGTAGTGGAGAATGCAATTGCTTCACTTGAGATCATGGCACTACAAAAAAAATTTTCTATTTTGATCTATCAATCCTAGCAGCCACATTCCTTCCAATTCTGATCAGCAAAGGATGCACTCATCATTCTTTGATACATTCATATCTTTGATGCCTTGATTTACAGCCTTGGAAACCCAATTTCAATTTCAAGTTGGTACAAAACTGCCTTCATAGCATTTCTACTGATTTTTCTTCTTTCATAACTGCATTTTCAGCTTAAGTATCAACTTGTTGCTCTCCAGAACCTCTTGGGCTTCGAGTGGGTTTGTTCTGAATTCTTGTCAGCATTTCTTGCAATTCTGCTCTGTTCCATTACTGATCTGAACAAGTTGTGCTTAAATCAGTCTTTAAGTTTCGAATTCCTTCATTACATCAATTTCTGAATTGTTTTGTTTCAAGTTTCAGCTCCATGTACTAAATTTCAGAGTCCAAGATCATTCAGTTCCTCATTCTTGCACTTCTCGGATTTCTTAACAGCAGTTAGCATTAACTATAAGTGGAAGATTTGATCCCAGCTGTTTCGAATTTCAGCCCACTGCATTCTTCTTTCTTTTTTTCTGTTCTTGATCTGAAAAATCCAAACAACTACATTTTCTTTCTCCTTTGATCAGCAGTGGATATTCTTGATACAAATCTGATACATTCAGGAACTTAGTTCCCTGATTCATAGCCTAGAAAAACAACTTCAGCTTCATCTTGATACAAACTGCATAAAAACTGCTTGTATTGATTTTTTTTTTCCTAGCTTCATTTCCAACTTGCTTCCTCAACCTTACTGCTCTCAGAATTCCCGGTAATTTCCAATTGGTTTTGCTTTTAATCCTTGTCAACAGCCCTTGCATCATTAAAATTAGTACAGCTGCAAGCAAATTCAGTTTAGTTGCAATCCACCAATTTCTGATCTTCACAGCTCTTCTTCAGCAATTCTGATTTTGCACAACTATATTTCAGACTTCCAACAAAGGGTTACTGATCTTACAGCCAAGTGAAACTGCAATTCAACTCTCTTCCACTTTGGCACACTTTGCTTTTGCGTGCCCTCTTTATCTTCATTGCATAATTTTTTTTTCTTCTTCATGCTCAAATGCAGAGATTTGACAACAGCTTTCCAACAATTTTTCAGCACTTTGCAGCTTCACATATATATAAAGTTTCATTCGAGCTTAAAACTAGGCACAATTTGCTTATAGCTCTTCCTCTTTTTTTTTATGGCTGAATTTTTCGGCATTCCTTCCCTTTTGTTTTGCTTCTCTTCTTCACATTCTATAAGTGGCAGGAGATATCCATTACAATCTAGTGCTACTAAAATAATTTGTTCCTCTTTGAATTCTTTTTCTTTTGGATTCCATCTCTTGATACTCAACTTGCCACTTCTTTCCCACTTTAGCTCAGATTTTCTTTTACTTCCTCAACTGAATTCACTTGGCACAAAATTTCTGCATTGGGTTCAAGTTAACACAGCTGCAAATCATCCTCTAGAAGAGTGGACAAAACACCTTCATAGCATCTTCCTCATTTTGGCATAGAAATTCTGATTAGTTCCCACTTGAAACAAATTTTCTGCCTTGATTTCAATTTTTTTTCATAGATTTTTTCGCAGCTTCAAATTAGATTTTTCAGCCTTCAATTCAGACTTAAGCACAGAATTTTGACTTCCATGATTCCAACTTCAAAATTTGCTGATCCAATCATGCTTCATAGATGTTTCCTTGGCACAGAATTCCTTTCTTTTCACTTGTCTCAGATTTTTTTTTCTTTGTAATGGCACAGATTTTTTTTTTTGTTGGTGTGCCATTTTTTTCAGTTTTCTCCATTGCTTGCCACTTGAATCTTCAAAGTATGATAAGGAAGCTAGATCTCCAATTACTTCCATCTTTCTTGCTCATTCTTGGTACCAAACTCACTCAAACTCCTTCTTGGCAAAAAAAGTTTTTTCTTGATATGAAATGCCTCTTTGATACCAAATCTTTTCCAAAACACTAATCATCTAGCTAATTCTCACTAGGCAAAAATAATTCATCTCAAGTCCTCAATTAAGAATCTAAAACAAAGTAGTACTCAAGCATCCAAGAATTCATCCATGAGCTCAAACCCTAAGTTTTGACAATCAAATTTAATTTATTTTCAAAAGACTCTAAAATGCTATGGAGATAACCTAGAGGGATACATTTATTTCTAGTCATGCAAGAAAAAGTACTAAAAGAAAAGATATGATATTTACAATGACTTTTATTCATGTTATGTTGCCTAAGAATTTATTATCAACTATTCACTTTAAAAAGAGAAAAATTTATTCCTAGAAACATGCAAATGATATGTACAATGAAATGAAATGTAGAGAAAGTGAACTCCCCTTAAGTTGGGTAGATAGCTTCGTTCATGTCCAAACCATCCACCTCTAGCTCCTTTAGTTCTTCAAAGTACCTTTTGAGCCGGTGGCCATTGACTTTCCAAATAAAACCATTAGATGCATCTTGAATTTCCACAACACCATAGGAAAAAATATTAGTTACAATAAATGGATCATCCCACCTTGACGTTAATTTACCTTTTATCAATTTGAGCCTTGATTTGTGGAATAATACCTTGTCACCAATTTGGAAATCTTTCTTCACAATGTGCTTGTCATGGATGTTCTTGGTCTTCTCCTTGTAGATCCTTGAATTTTCAAATGCTTCTAGCCGAATTTCTTCAAGTTCTTGGAGTTGTAATTTTCTCTTTTCTCCCGCCTTGGTAGCATCGAAATTACAAGCTTTCACCGCCCAATATGCCTTGTGCTCTATTTCCACGGGGAGGTGACAAACCTTACCATAAACCAAGCGGTAGGGTGACATGCCAATCGGTGTCTTATATGTTGTTCTGTAGGCCCAGAGTACGTCATCTAGCCTCTTGCTCCAGTCTTTTCTACTGGGCCCAACTGTCTTCTCTAGAATGGATTTAATCTCTCTGTTTGAAATCTCAGCCTGTCCATTTGTTTGGGGATGATAGGATGTAGAGACTTTATGTGCCACCCCATATTTACTCAGCATTGCCTTCATGTGTTTGTTGCAGAAATGAGAACCTTGGTCACTGATTATGGCTCTTAGGATTCCAAACCTGCAGAAAATGTGTGACCTAACAAAACTACAAACAACAGAAGAATCATCAATCTTGGAGGGAATGGCCTCCACCCATTTTGAAACATAATCCACAGCAAGTAAAATATACAGATAACCATAAGATGCAGGAAAAGGTCCCATAAAATCTATCCCCCAAACATCAAAAATCTCACAGTAAAGCATAGTGTTTTGGGGCATCTCATGTCTCACTCCTATGTTCCCAGTTCGCTGACATCTATCACAGTTTTTATAAAAGACATATGAATCATGAAAAAGGGTGGGCCAATATAATCCACACTCTAGTACTTTCCTGGCAGTTCTCTGGGGTCCAAAATGCCCCCCCACAAGCTGATGAATGGCAAAAGGTAAGGACAGAAGAAAATTCATGATCTGGTACGCATCTCCTAATTATTTGGTCATTACAAAATTTCCACAAATAAGGATCATTCCACACATAAAACTTTGCATCACTTTTTAATTTATCTTTTTGAGCCTTAGAAAATTAAGTGGGAAATACATGTGCAACAAGAAAGTTAACTAGGTCTGCATACCACGGGGTCTCACCATGCACTGTGATCAAGTGCTCATCTCTGAAATCATCATCAATGGCGGGAGGAGATCCATCTCCTTCAAGTCTACTCAAATGATCTACAACTAAGTTCTCTTTTCCACTTCTATCCTTGATTTCCAGGTCAAATTCTTGGAGTAGGAGCATCCATCTGATCAATCTAGGTTTTGCATCAGGCTTTTTCAACAAATATTTCAAAGCTGCATGATCAGAAAAAATAATCACATGTGAGCATAATAAATAAGATCTGAATCTATTTAAAGCAAAAATAATGGCAAGAAGCTCCTTTTCAGTCGTGGTGTAGTTGGCTTGGGCGGCATCTAGGATTTTGGAGGCGTAGCAAATGACATGTGGTGCTCCATCTACCCTCTATGCTAGAACAGCTCCCACTGCAAAATTAGAAGCATCACACATTAATTCAAATGGTAGAGTCCAGTCAGGTGATGTAATAGTAGGAGCTGAGCTAAGAGCCTCCCTGAGTCTATGAAAAGCTTCCTTGCATTTTTCATCAAAATGAAACTCAACATCTTTCTGCAAAAGTCGTGTCAAGGGTCGAGCAATCAAGCTGAAGTCTCTAATAAATCTGCGGTAAGATCCTGCATGTCCAAGAAAAGCACGAATATCCCGTACGCATACAGGGTAAGATAAAGAAGAAATAACACTGATTTTCATAGGATCTACCTCAATACCTTTCCGAGAGACTATGTGTCTAAGTACAATCCCATGCTCTACCATAAAGTGGCATTTCTCAAAATTAAGAACAAGGTTAGTTTCAATGCAATGATGTAAAACCCTAGACAAATTATCTAAGCATGAATTAAAAGACGTGCCATAAACTGAAAAATCATCCATGAATATCTCCATACAGTTCTCTAGCAACTCACCAAATATACTTACCATGCATCTCTGAAATGTACCGGGTGCGTTGCAGAGTCCGAAGGGCATACGTCTGTAGGCAAAAGTGCCAAAGGGGCAAGTGAAGGTGGTCTTCTCCTGGTCCTCTGGATCTATGCAAATCTGAAAATAGCCTAAAAATCCATCCAAGAAACAATAATGTGACTTCCCTGCCAGTCTCTCAAGCATCTGATCAATGAAAGGTAAAGGGAAGTGATCTTTCCTTGTGACCTTGTTGAGCTTCCTGTAATCAATGCAGACCCTCCAGGAATTCTTAACTCTGGTGGGCACTAGTTCATTGCTTTCATCTGTCACCACGGTCACTCCAGATTTCTTGGGCACCACATGAATAGGACTAACCCACTGACTGTCAGAAATAGGGTAAATGATACCTGCCCGTAGAAGTCGAGTCACCTCTTTCTTTACAACATCCAAAATAAGTGGATTGAGTCGCCTTTGTGGTTGCCTCACAGGTTTGACATTATCTTCCAAAAATATCCTGTGCATGCAAATAGCTGGGCTGATACCTAGTATATCTGATAAAGTCCACCCAATTGCCTTCCTGTAGTGCCTCAGGACTTGCAATAATTTTTCTTCTTGTTCTGACTCCAAATGCTGTGCAATAATCACAGGGAAAGTCTGCTCCTCTCCTAGATATGCATACTTCAAATGGCCTGGTAATGGCTTCAATTCATTCTGGTCTTCCTCAGTAGAATTAAGTGATCCTTGGGGCTCTGTGCAATCCCCAAGGATCACTTAATTCTACTGAGCCCCAAGGATCACTCAATTCATTCTGGTCTTCCTCAGCATATACATCAATTTTGGTTCTAGCAGTCTTCAGAAATGGTCTTCCTAAAATAAGCGGAGAACGGTGTGCAAGATAATCTCCCTCCATATCCAAGATATAAAAATCTGCAGGAAATATTAGCTCCTTTACCTTCACCAAAACATCTTCAATCATACCTGCTGGGTGGGTCTGGCTCCTGTCTGCTAGCTGTATCACCACACCAGTGGGTTGTAAAGGGTCTATGCCAAGCATCTGGAAGACTGACCTGGGCATCACATTTATGAAAGCTCCTAAATCAAGCATAGCATCATGGAATGTAGTGTTCCCTATCACACAAGAAACAGTAAATACCCCTGGGTCTTCACACTTCTAAGGTATGACATGTATAAGTGGTGAAATATTCTTCCCAAAGCTGACCAACTCATTTTCCTTAAGTTTCTTTTTGTGAACACAAAGATCTTTCAAAAACTTAGCATACTTTGGAATTTGTTTGATCATGGTCAACAAAGGTACATTGATCTCTACCTTACTGAAAAGTTCCACTAACTCATTGAATTCCTTAGCCTTCTCCTCCTCCACTTGTCTTTTATCTTGTGTTATCCGCTGTGGAAAGGGTAAAGGAACCTTCATTTCATCTTCTTTAGCCGGAAGTGGAGGGGCTGAAATTTCAGTGGTTGTCCCTTGCGGTGTGGTGGCTGTAAAATCGGCCTCGGCACTGATTTCTTCTCCGTTTTCCACCAAAATTAGAGGATTACTTGAGGAAGGAGTTGGGAACGGGCTAGGGGTGGAACCAACTGAATTTGAAGTCGTTTCATGGCTGTTTTGGGCTGGAATTGAAGGTGCTGTCAGGTTTTCTGAAATTTCAGCTCTTGGACCATTTGGAGATGAAGTAACCTTCCCACTCCTCAAATAAATAGCACTCAGTTTCCTTTAGGATTAGGAATAGTTTGGGAAGGGAGTTGACTTGATCCTTGAGCTTGACTTTGATTAATCCCACTAGCCAATTGCCCCATTTGCCTCTCAAGGTTCTGATGTTGTTGTTGTAGTTGCTGTAAAATCTCCATCGTTTGTTGTTGCTGCGCATTTCCTCCACTTGAGCTCCCATAGCCTCCTTGGTTAGCATAGTTCCTTGACTGACCTTGAAATGATGAGGTAGTAGGCTGAAATTGTTGAATTTGCTGAGATCCTTGAAAATGTGGTTGTTGGGGCTGATAGGAGGGTGGAATTTGCTGTTGATAGGGCTGATTAGAGGGCTGACATGCTTGGAAACCTTGCTGGGAGTTGTAGCCTTGAAAGTTCTGATTTTGAAGTGGAAAATTCGATGATGAAGACTGAAAATTCTGATTTTGAAACCCTTGATTGTAGGGCTGGAAATTCTGATTATAGGGCTGTGAGGGCTGGAAAAATGGTTGGTTTTGAGGCGGAAATATTTAAAACAATTGACAACCTTGCTGCCCTTGCTGATATGGCTGGAATTGAGGTTGGAATGGCTGAAATTGGGGCTGATATTGCTGCTGAGTTTGCTGGAAATTAGGCTGAAATTGAGGCTGAAAATTTTGGTTCGAAGGCTGAAAAGCTTGCTGATTTTGTGATGTTTGCTGGGGCTGCTGAGATGTTTGCTGAAATTGCTGTTGCTGAGGGTTCTGTTGGCAAAAAGAGTTCCCATATTTGAGATTTGGATGATCCCTCCAACCGGGGTTATAAGTAGAAGAATAGGGGTTATTCCGAGATGGAAATTGCCCCTAACCAATGTCGCGACCGTCTCATCTTGTTGGAGGGTGGGACATGAATCTGAGTTGTGCTCTTGACTAGAGCAAATGCTGCAGACCCTCATCACTTGATTAGCTTGTGGAGTTGCTGAAAGATTTGAATTTTGAATTGCATTATTAACAGACAATTGCTTCATCACTGATGTGAACTCCACCATTGCATCCTTCATTTCTTTCTGTTCATTTGAAATCATCTGGACTTCATTAACTCCTCTAGTGGTCAATGCTCTGCTCCCAAATTGTTGTGAGTTCTCAGCCATGTTTGAAATGAGCTCCCTAGCTTAATTTGGCGTTTTGTTAACTTGGGCTCCTCCAGCTGCAGCATCTATCATAATTATGTCCATCTGCAATAAGCCCTCATAAAAATATTGAATCAGAAGCTGCTCGCTGATCTGATGCTAGGGGCAACTAGAACATAATTTATTAAATCTTTCCCAGTAATCATACAGCGTCTCACCCACTACTTGCTGAATACCACAGATGCTTTTTTCTAATTATTGTCGTTCTGGAGGCTGGGAAATATTTTTTCAAAAATGCTTTTTTCATAGAGATCCAACTAGACACATGCCCAGTGGGTAGATAGTAAAACCAATCTTTTGCTGCTCCTGTTAGTGTGAAGGGAAAAACTCTCAGCTTGATATCTTCTTCAGAAATGCCCTGAGGCTTCATCGTAGAGCATACAACATGGAATTCGTGCAGGTGTCTATTTGGATCCTCTCCAGATCATCCCTGAAACTTGGGCAGCAAATGAATGAGTCCAGATCTGAGCTCAAAATCTCCAGCCAGCTCTGGATACGCAATGTTGGAGTACTGAAATGAAGCATCTGGTGCTGCGAGTTCCTTCATAGTCTTCTGGTGGTCTGCCATGATACTGCCTGAGTGAGTGGGAATAGTCTGAATAGGAGGAATATCTGAAGTCTCTAAAAGAATGCCCTGGCTCCTCCTGGCTCTGAAAATCCTCTCAATCTCAGGGTCAAATTCTTCAAGATCACTACCTGTAGACCTGGTCATAAAACCAAAACAAATCGCAGTAAAAGTAGATAAAAAGATGAAACAAGTAAAATCAAATCACCAGATATAGCAATAAGCACAAAAATAAATCAAGAAAGATGTGAAATAAGTGCACAAGCAAAAATCAAGCAAATCAACTAGTAAGTCCCCCGGCAACGGCGCCAAAAATTTGATGGACCCAAAATAGGCTGCCACGAAATGTGTGGGTCCTCCAAATTTAAATATGTTTATAAAAACTGGAAACCCTTTTTGCAATCAAAGTATGAAAACGTAGTAAAGGGACCACAGGTCGTATTTTTCCTAGGGACTAGTTGACGTTGTGGGATCTGAGCTTGTATTTATGTGTCGTTGATATTTTTGGGTTTCAAATAAAAATCGGATTTGGTTTCAATTGGACAAGAACTTGCAAGGAAAATTAAGGAAACTTAACTCATGACTAAACAAAGTGATGACATTTAATGATTCAACCAATTGAGAACTTAATTAAGCCAAAGTAGATTTGCAACATTGGAGCCTGAAACTAATAGCGAATGCAATGAACACACTAAAGATCATGTTTAATCTCAGAAACTAAAACTCAAACAACCAACTGTTAAGCAATCCGTGACCAAACTTATATAAAGTCAATGTGAAACTTCACTTGATTAACAATGCAAGCTATTACAAACTAATATGCAGAATTGAGACTTGGAGTTCAGAAACAATGCAGATGAAAAACAATCTCTTTTAAACACAATAGCCTGCTTTGAAGTTGCATCCAACTTATCACCAATCAATGCTAAAACTCCATGTGATACAAGGTGCAGAATTTAAAAGGAAAACAGATTTCCTGCCAAGAGAAGGTAGTTTATGTGCCAAAGCTGATGTGGTGTGCCAACTAATTCTAACAATTCAGCAACTGCAACAAATCGATTAAGATTGGACAGGTAATCTACCAATACAATGATACGCAAGTTTGCAGGATAAAATTCAGCAACAAAATTCAGAAACAATTCAGCAACTTTCAAGGCAGAAACAGTTTGCAGAAAATGCAGTCTAATTCTATTGCAGTCAAACGATCAGGGCAAGCTGAGTTCGAGTCCCTCGTCTAAGTTCGGAAAAGCTTGTAAAAGAACCCACGGTTACTTGGCACAAATTCAAAAATTAGCAGCTGACTTGCAGCTTGATACACCATGCAGAGTTGAAACTGAAAGACAAAAGGAATGGAACTGAATTTTGGAAGCAATCAAAAATGGATCACGATCTCAGAACTGGAATAAACTTGCAGAAATGAAGATTAGAATCTCAGGTAACTGAACTGAAGCAAGTGTTCAGAACTGAAGTTGATTTGCAGGAATGGTGATGGCAATTCAGACACAATCCGAATGCAAGCACTGCCCAGTTAACTTGATACAAAATTCTTAAGTTTCAGAAACGATCCAACATTCTTCAAGCATATAAAGACAAATTCACAGAAGACTTATTGCAATTGAATCAAGCTGTTGTAAACAACTAATTTTAACTCAGAAACAAACTGAAACAGGAATGAATGCAGATTTCAGAAATCGAATGCAGGAATTTAGACAAATGGAAAACAGAATTCAGGAATGCAATCAGCCACTAAACGCAAAACAACAAAGCAAATTGGAATCGAATACTCCAAACTAATATTCAATTAAGATTGTAGAAAGTCTAAGCTAATTAATATAAAATGCAGAAACACTACACTACAAATTGGTACGCAACTTTCGGGCTGATACGCAACAGCTAATGAAATTGCAGAAATGATATGCAAGAATTAAATTGCAGGTACGCTGAAATTAAATGAAGTATTAAGTAAACAAACAATCTAACTACTTCAAGTGCAGAAATTGACATGGATTAAAGCAGGAAGCAATTCAGAAAGTTAACTACAGCTAATACAGAAAATTCAGAAACGAAACAGATGGCAGGAATCGAAAATTACAGCTAATTGCAATGGAATTTAACTAAGCAAAGCCTCAGTCTCTCATCTCAGCTCGCGAAATCCTTGCTGTGTCACTCAAGGATGAGCCTCGAATTGAGAAAGAAACAATCCATACAAGAAAATTACAGCAGCTGGAATAAAATTCAGAAATGAAGTTACGGCAGAATTGAAATTGCAGCTAAATAACTGAAATACAATACGAAATCTAAACCCCAATCACTCCATTAGCTCAAGGTCTCCTTGTTCGTCACGCAAGGGCTGGCCTCGAACCCCTAAGCTCAGCAATTCACTGGGGAACTGAATCTGCGATCTATTTCAGCTCAAACTCTGTTCAAGAGGGAAAACCCAATCGATTTCTTCAATTCAGCCTTGTCTGATTGAAATGAAGGTGCGGGAATGATCAAAGCTGATCTGAGAACCCCTCCAGATAGCTTGGACTGATGTAGAACTGGACAAAACCGAAATCGAAGCAACCAAATATAGAGCTGAGGAAACCCTCACTCAGCTCTGTTCTTGCCCAATTCCGAACGGAAACCTCCACGGATTGCTCTCCCCAGTGACCTTGACTTGATCTAAATGAAGAGATGAGGTGGTCGCGCCCCTTGGATTGAAGAAACAGCTGAAAAGATGAAGAACAAATGCGAAGAGGAAGAACAGTGTGGCGGAGACGCGACGAAGCTGAAGGCTGTGGCGAATTTTGATTAAATACTTAAACATGGACGGCTCAGATCAATTTGAGGAAATCCAACGGCTGATCTTCATCCGATCTGAGCCAAACTTTGATGATGTTGATCAGGGGTCAGGATCTGCCTCGTGGTAGCTCAGATCCTCCAGATTTGCAATGGATGGTCCAAATCAACCTAATCTTTGAATGGACAGTCTAGAGCCCTCCGAGCTTGATCCAACGGTTGAATGAGCTCTGATTGGGATGAAACCTTCAGATCTTGATCAGAGCGCTTGATCAGCCCTAACCCTAGCTTGGATTGCTTCAGATGGTCCCAGATGGCTCAGATCTAGCCGCTTTTGAATCGGATGGCCCAGATTAATCCGAAGTTTGATAACTCGATCTGGGTCCACTTCCGACTCAAGTTTGACCCAGTATGCCCTAGGTCCATGAACCTTTCATGCCTACAAAAATAGATCAAAAATTTAGTGGCCAAATAATCCAAATATGTACAGATTTGTAATTAAGTCCAAAATAGAGGTAAGTTCAAAAACCTAGGGTAAATTCACAATTAAGCAAGTAAAACATGGGTCAAACATGGATTTTAGCAAATAAAATGATACTTATCAGGTGGCAATTGACATTATGAACATTTTATTTTGATCAGTTTGTGTTTGTTTTTCTGAATTGGAAAATGTAGTGGCAGATTGTAGTATGAACTTTTTATTTCATCAGTTTGTTTTTGTTTTTCTGATGGGAAATGTAGTGACAAATTGAAGCTAAGCTTGAGATTTGTAAAATTTTCAGTTATCATTTGGGCTTTCTAATCTTTTAATATGGAAATATTGCTTGCCTACTTGTTAAAAATATCAGAGTGCAGTGGGTGCAACAAACACCATATGGAATGTACCAATACTTCATCAAGGTAGGTCTTATTATAATATTTTCTTTTCACTTTTCTGATTGGATGCTTGAAGCCCTAGTATCATACTGTCATGCAGTGTTCTTCAGTTTTTGTATTCACTTCCTTTCCAGGTGGTTCCTACTGTATACACTGACATAAATGGACACACTATCCAGACCAATCAGGTAACTTTGATTCTTAGATTCACATTTTCTGTATTTTGTAATTATTATACAGTGATTCCTTTGATGCTATCCAAATGCTTGTGTGATTGTGCAGTTTTCAGGAATGACGATACTGGCGGGCTACACTCTGTTACAGGAGTGTTTTTCTTTTATGACCTTTCTCCAATTAAGGTAACACTTCTATGTGCATTGGTTTAACTGTTGATTGATTTGATACCCTCACAAAGTTGGTCATATCAACATTTATCATTTTTGTCATAATTTATCCATCAATGTTTTACTATCTTTATTCACTTTAAACTGGAACTTTGGCTTCTGCATCCACTACCATGATGTACCTGTTGTTCAACATATCGGTCACTCATTAAGATACTTTGTGTGTGTGAATCTTAATTTAATAATCAAAATTGAAATAGTAGTTTTACAAAGACTTCTTTCCAGTCAAATGTTATTTGTATAACATGGTTGACATCTTACATGAAACATTATGCAGGTTACTTTCATAGAGGCACATGTATCTTTCTTGCACCTCTTGACTAATGTCTGCACAATTGTTGGAGGTAGTATTCTCCTCATTCTTGTCATTAATATCTAAACTAATTTGATGTTATTTTCGTGACTTGAAGATCGTTTAATGGGCCATATTTGTTGAGAACCCAATGCCAGATTGAATCTTAGATCCCTCATCATAATATCTTTTGCTAGAACAAATTATCAATTCCCACATAAATTGTATTATTTTGCTTCATCCTGAGGAGACAATGTTAGTGATATGCTTCTATATGTTCATATAAAAGATGATTGTTGGTTTGCAAACCTGCAAAATTGATTTTTCTTATCCCGGTAGCTTGGAGCATGCATCAACCTGGATATTATTCACGAATTCCTTTCCACTTGCAGGTATATTTACTGTTTCCGGAATACTAGATGCATTCATCTATCACGGCCAAAGAGTAATCAAAAAGAAAATGGAAATTGGAAAATTCAACTGATTGTCTGTGTACCAAACCACCTACGCACCGATCGAAAAGCCTTCTCTGACCTTTGCAGACATTCAAAGCCCAAGTCGCTAATCGCCATTCTGTTCGCATGTCACTAAGTTTCTAAATAGGGTCAGAACAGTAGTCCTTCTTTACCATCTCTTCGCAGCTCAAGAGGTCCATTGTGTTATGCAATTTTGCACTATGCTAAATGATTGTCGATGTCATATCCATGTCACCTTGAGCATACCATTTTAATGTAAATTGATTAGATTAGAATAATTTCATTTTACTTATTTTTATTTTATCGTATATAATTTTAATGTAAATTAATCAGATTTGAATAATTTGAATGGAGCTTAAATTCTAGTCATTTGGAGTTAATGTTCGATTTTGTTCGAATCACAGTTCGAATAAATCGAATCGAATTCGAATCCATTTCGAATCGAGTTCGAGCTAATGTTAACTAGTATTTTCGAACATCGAATCGAATTCGAATAGTATATATATATATTTCGAACTCGAATCCGAATATTAATAATTTTGTAATATTCGGTTCGATTCGATTCGTTTGCACCCCTAAGTAAGAGTATCATCTCTGAACCACGTAAATGTTTGGTGTTAGCATTTGTATTGTTATTTGTAATTTATAGATTCGTTTGCACACGCTAACATTGTAGGAAGAACAATGATTGAAGTGGGTGAACGGTTATTCACCCCCCTCTAGCCGTACTCACCGATCCCAACATATATAACTTCACAGATTATATTAATTGAAGAAATAAGTTATTTATATGACTTTATAATTTTTATTTTGTAGTGCAGTAAATATTTTATTTAACTGCACCACAATTTAAATTTATCAAAGTTTTTTATATCGTATTACTCCATAATTTTTTTGTAATGTAGAAGCAATTGATCATATTTTACTACAACATAATTTCAATTGAATAAAATATGTTTCACCATCAAAATTGAATAAATATATCACAGATATCTACCAAATACAATCAAATAATATATTCACAAAAAATAAATTTGATCGACTTCATCCAAATGTGTATTCACAATTATCTAAATATAACTCATAAATTTATATCACAACATATACGACCCTTAGATATCTAATAGAAATAGACGAATTTACTCCATTCATATTTTATTTTATCATATTGAAATTGATATACTAGTTTTGATTGATGATGTAAACTAAAATATACAAAGTATCGTGTTAAGTAATGCAAGTGGGAACTATAACAGGGAACTGAATAATAAATTTATTTCAGTACTAAAATTAGAATGATAGCTCTTGAAGAGGAGTAAAATGATTTAGCTTTAGCAAAAGGGTAATTCTATAGGGAAAAAATAGATATGGTTCCTTCAATGGTGACATGGTGATAAAAGACGATTCGTTTGTCCCAACATCTCCGTCAATTCGTTCCAAGATTAATATGAAGGAGATAAATTACGGGGACTACTAGTCCAGATGTAATGGCTAATATGTGAGGAGGACGGACATACTGACTTTACCAGATTTTCACTCCCAATAGTTCCTTCAATCGAGCTCTATGTTTCTCTTAACAAAAATGAAATTATAGATATAAAAGTAAATATTTATTATTTAAGATTACATCAATGATGACTCATATATGTTTATCAATCACACCCTATTAATAATCTATAAGCTTTGTTATCTACCCCTAATTCTCATTAGACAGTAGTATAGTAAAAGTATATGCAAGTTGTGCACAAATGAAAACATTTAAAAATAAGGTAAATACTAGCATTTGACATTTTATTTAAACAGGGCATACTCAGAACATGATGTCTACTACATTTGCTAATCTCCAATCTAATGTCAAATGGAGATTAGTTCTAGACATTTAATTTAAACATGACATGCTCTAGACATCTACGATCTGAAAAGCAACATCAAGAAGCTACTACTACTTTAGGCATCAATGAAACGAAAACATGAATCCGATCTTGTGAAACGACAGCTCAACACAAGGAATTTCACCCTCAAAACGGTATTTGTTGCAAGTTTACTACCCCAGAAAAACCATACAAGAAACCGCCAAGTATTGGGCCTTTTGAATGCTCTGAATAATTTCTGGATAGAAAAAATTTGATGGTGAAAGCCCAGCCAACCCCGCACCTTAACCCAAAACTCCCTCACATCCAAGCACCAGAAATATAAGTGAGAATTGGACTCCTCTTGCTGCGGCATAAAGAACATAGCTTGTCAGGTACATATGACATTCTATCCGCTATCCTCAACTGTATATGGGCCATCAACCAAAGGGCGAACTGCTGCTTAGGCAGCAAACTAACAATTCCAAGGAATCGACACCCAATAAACCTTGGTAGCATGAGGTCTAAACAATTCATATGCGTTGACCACCCCCTTCTTTTCCCTTGTAGACGATTCTATCATCTTCATGTTTGCTACACCTTGGCTCTCCTTTCTTAGCAATAGATCATCCTGAATCTGTAATAAGTGCTTGATCAAAGGAGAATTTGACGGCTTTCCTTGCCAATGTCAAAAATCTATACGTTTAAGATAGTGGTGATGCACCCATTAAACCCAAAATGAATCCATCTTATTTTGGACATTCCGGAGCGTCAGGCATAATAGAGCGTTGTTCCAAGCTTGCAAATCCCGAGAACCATAACTTCCTTCTTTCTTCGGTAAACATATTGTTGCCCAAGTGCTCGCTGGGTGCTTAGTAGACCAAATGAAAGATCGGCACATGCCCTAGAGTTTATCAATCACCCCATAATGCATTGGAAGAATAGAAAGCCAGTAGGATTCAACACCTTGAAAAACGGAACATATCAACTCCATCTGGCAATCATAAGATAAGGTATGTTTAGGCCATGTACGAACCTTCTTCGCCACAACAGCAAGTGGAGAACCGTAGTTAGCTATGCGAAACCTCTCATGGCTAGGGGAATGCTAAGAGATCTAATCGGAAAGTTCCCTACTAAAATCCGATTATTTGAAGTATATGTTATCGAGCTTAATCCTCCACACAGGCCATGTAAATATTGGACTTCAATGTATTAGCCCAGAGTCTAGCCTTGTCACCAAAATCCCTCAGCACCTCCACCAATATAGTGATGGTAGAGGTATTGGCCCTTGCAAATATCAATAGATCATTGGCATAAGCTAAGTGTGTAATTTGGACACCTTCACACATAGAATGACGTGAGAATTGGGCTGCCGTGATTTTTTTTAGTTCTCTAGAAAAAAACCTCCAAGCATAATGCGAAAAGTAAGGGTGATGGAGGATTTCCTTGCCTCCCATTGAGAAATCCATACACACTACCATTGATACTCATAGAGTAAAAGACCATAGTGACACATCATGAATCCAAACTTAGAATTGCTAGGAAAAATCATAACCAACAAGTGTCAATGTAAGAAAATCTCATTCGACGCTATCATAAGTCTTCTTCAAGTTAACCTTAATCATGCATCTTGGCAATGTGTTTACGTGCATACTTCCTCAATAATTCTTGTGCATAATTAATGTTCTCCCTAATAGAGCGTCCTTAAACAAATACTGCTTACGTAGGATCTAATAAAATATCCATTACCTTTGCTAACCTCCCCACCAACACCTTTGTGATAACCTTGTAAAAGACCATACAACATGATATTGGATGGAAGTCTGAAACCCGTGGTGAATAGTTAGATTTGGGTATCAAAACAATCAAAGTGTGATTCCATTGCTTGAGAAGCTAGTGATCATGCTAGAAAAACTCACGAACTATAGTAAAAAATTCTGCTCCTACAGAGTGTCCCATGCCAAGTTAAAGAACTTGGTATTAAACCTATCAGGTCGAGGGTTTTATCCTTCCCAATATCAAATAGTCCAAGACGAATCTCCTCACTAGCCACCGGCATAGTTAGCTCCTTCATTTGACCCTCGAATAGCTTCCTCTCATCCATGTTACCACTGTCCAGTGAGATACAAGGTTCTCTAACGCCCAACATTATTTGAAAATATACCACAAACTCATTGGCAACCTCCTCCAGACTAATGTCTGGGAGCATTATTTAATAAACCACATAGTACAAGGAATTGATTTCAAAGTAGACAATGTCTGGATGACATTATTGCAGGACTCATCGTTAATTAGTTGCAGATGCTGATAGCTAGCCAGGCAATCGAAACTGTACATGCATGTTTCTTCAATTGTGATCACGAAGATTGTATCTGATTCAGGCTCTATTAGAAATTTAAAACAAGAGAGGTGGTTAAGGGAGATTCTATTGTGCATGAGTTTTTAGTCTCGATAATTTCATGATAATAAGATTAATTTATAATGCATCACAAGCATTGAAGCTAAGACATTTAATAGCCATTACTTGGCTATTCAATGCAGCTAAGAGTTTGAACTACTATATAATTAAGAAGGTTATAACCATGAGCTAAAAGTAGACAAGAAGCAAAAAAGAAACACCATTTGTCGTGCACTCTGCTGGCAGTCTACCAGTGATATCGTTCAGCTACAAGCTCATTTCGTTGTGATCGACCTGTGTTTGGTGGTGATCGTAATTTTCCATTATATCCTAGAAACAAATATCCATCGTAACCTCAAAACATTATCGGAGGGGACAAATCTATTTTAAGAAAACTGCATCAAATATAGATCTTGGCGTATCTTTTTCCAGACTAGGCAACCCATTCGAACTCGACAATTGGGTGCTTGAAGTCCCAACTCAACTGACTTGACAACATTCGGGGGTACTCGACGACTTGCTCAGGCGATGGCGACTCAGCAGGTCGGAACTTGGAGTCTTGACTGAGCACTCGACAACTCGAGAACTATGCGTCCTGACTCGGCTTCCCACTCGAACTTAGGACACACTTGGGCCAATCAAATCCCACGGTACTTAAGAAGCACTAGGAGCAGTCTTCCTACTCGCGACAACCCACTCGGACTCGGCTGCAGTCTTCTTATAGGGGAAACCGTTTGGACAAAGAAGCATATCGTCCTAACAGCCAGAGTGACAGTTTTAGATTATCAACTCAAGTTATCTTGACGGAGTTGTTTCTGTAATTTCATTTCATATTATCCCCTGTAACTCTAAGATTCCAGCAAGCTCTGCCTCCTCTCTCCCTAGCCGCGCAACTATCAGAAATCAAACCCTACTTTGTGGGCTTAAGCTCCACTTGTGATTTTCAAGCGCCAAAATTTAGAAGCAAGCAAAGCAAGAAGATTACTGCACCAATAAAATCATAAGCCACATCACCCTCAAATATATTTTCTGCTTGTAGGACAATTAAAGCTTATCGCTTGAGATTCCTTGCATTAACTATTGAAGCATGTGACCAGATCAAGAGAATATTCAACAAGATAGAAAATGAGGTAAGTTAGAACTGTGCATTGCATAAAGGAACTTAATTCTAACGAGTTTGACCACTAGCCAACTGTTTGTTATGAGGAAGAACGAGATGTTTTTTTTACTATAAGTTACTGACAGACTAGCAGTTCTAAATGATTAATTTTATCTATCCATTTATTGTGCTCGTATAGTTGACATAACTATTTAATCTTTTTCTCCAATGCGCAATGCATCTATCATGCTTAAAAAATGACTGCGCAGAAGACTACAGCAAATTGGAACTTTATAGATAAGCTTTTATCTCTTGCTGAGACTTCGAGAGCTCCTCTACAATGGCGGACTCGAGCTTCATGGTTTCTCCATTCTCTGTCGCTTTGGAAACAGACGACGAATACATAGAGTCGTTGCTGAGGAGAGAAAGCTGCTTCTGTCATCCAAAGCTTGATTCCTCTTCCATGGAATCCGCACGGCCGGATGTGGTTCGATGGATCATGAAGATGAAGGCCTTCTTCGGACTCTGCTCGAGAACAGCTTATGTTGCCTTGAGCTACTTCGACCACTTCACGCATCGAACTATCGATCTCACTGTAAGTGAATCAATATAATCCCGTTCAATGGCTCGCTCGCTCACTGTGAGCTATGATTGTTTATTCATGATTCATTGGCAGAAAGGTCAACGCTGGAAGATTCAATTGCTCTCGGTGGCTTGCTTTCCCTGGCCGTGAAGATGGAGGAATGCAAAGCCTTGCCTTTGACAGAGTTCCAAACCGAGGACTATCGGTTCGACGGCAAAGCAGTACAGAGGATGGAGCTTCTGGTCTTGAGCACCTTGGAGTGGAGGATGAGCAGGGTCACACCTTTCTCCTACCTCAATCATTGTTCATCCAAGGCAATGGAGTGGAAGGCCATCAAGCTCATCTTTGAAAACATTGAAGGTTAGTGAGCCAAACAATTGAGGCTTAATTCTCCTTTCAGTGAATCTTTACATTTATTGTCCGTCAATGCAGTGATGAATCTAGTGGCGTATAGAGCTTCCTCCATTGCTGCTGCTTCGATCCTCGCTGCGCAAGTCGAAAGATTGACGCATAAGTCATTGAAGTCCAAGATGAGTTCTGTATCATGGATGAGATCTTTGAACAGTGTATGCCATTCGAGCTGAACTTATTGAATAACTCAGAAGTTGTATCAATCTTATGTTTCAGTTTTTTTTTTCTTTTGGCAACTAGGATGAAGTTTTTTCATGCTATATCATGATGATTCAAGGATCACCGGAGAAGAAATTACTGGTGCACTGTTTGAGGTTAAACAATTCTGCTGATCCTGATGGCACCATGCCTACCGTGTAATCTGGTTCTCTTGAAATTTAATCTGGAAAGTCATTTCGGCACTGCCTTGTTTTTGTGATGTTTGATGTTTCACACATTACCCATAAGTTTATTGGATCAAAGTTAACTAGATCAAATTCATGAGAAGTAAATATACAAAATTAAATGTTACCAAACTGGATGTGAAAACAAGGGTTCTTCTAGGTTGACTTGGTCATCAGAACAATTTTCCATGACTCACTGAAGCAGAATGAATCATTAAGTTCATCATGAAGGACACAGCAGAGTACCACTTGCTGATGGATCTCTGCAATTTGTTTGCTATGCAATTGATGGAAGCAGCAGAAATTAAATATAGTGTTCGGCTTTCAATGAATGAACAATCATATAGAAAGACTTTAACAGATAAATAAATTTACGTTGTTGATCTCTCCACCTTGTTAGTAAATAACTCCTTAACTGTACTGAGATGTATTAATCATAGATGTATTATTGGTTTAAGAGCCAGATGACTATCTTTTAGAATCATTATCTGCAGCTAAAAGAAGCTCATTTTATGGTCGAACACCTTGCAGCAGAATAAAGGAGCTCATTTTGTAATAATAACTCAGTTTATATAAACTAAACAAAATAAATGTGTTCTTATAAAAAATAAAGAAATTGTTTAAGAAAATCTTCAAACTGTGCGTTTGTTTTAAAAAAAATAAATAGAAAACGTTTTAAAGGTTTTAATATTTATATTTTAAGAAAATGTAAAGGATAAAAATCAAAAGATACTCCAAATTAAGCAAATCGTGCCCCAGACGCTTTTTGAAAAAAACAAAAGGTGTCTTATTAATATTTTATTTCAAGAATATTTTATTTGGATAACTATTATAATATATATATAACACTGAATATAATATTATCATAATATTATATCAATTATTTAGTAACTTCTATAATTTTTTTGAGTGATTTTAATCCGTTGAAATAATTTTGATGAGCGTTAAATAAATTTGACTAAGTTGGTAAAGAATATTTTGATATACTAATATTTTATTACTTAGGATTTAAGAATTTAATAAAAATAATAAATTTTTTATATTATAACCGCTACCGAATAACTTTTATATCCTATAATAGCTATAGCTGGAATATTAATTCACTGTAGACAACTAACAATATAATATAATTTATATAAAAAAGATATAAAATTTTGTAATTATAAAACATCACAAAATAATTACCTTACAATTGTTCTTTTCAAGTCTTTATATTTGAAACCTTTGTACAATAATTTCATTTCAGTATCAATAGACTATCATTCATCCAATCATCACTAATTTGATTGCGCAACCTGTCCTTCATAATTCTCATGACAGAAAATACTCCCTCTACAGTCGCAACTAGTAGAATTAATGTCAATGCCAAAACCTTCTAAACCAACGGATACACCAAATTTTTCTTTGACATAACTAACTTCTCTAAAAAATTAACCAGGTATGTCAGTCCTTGAAATATTTTGTTAGAACGCATATCACATATATAAGTTTCAAGTTGATCATCAAGTACGAGGATATCAAATCTTAAGAAATCTTGTGGATAAAACTCAAATGGTTATATCATTTTTTTTCTTATCAAAAGTTGAAAATGAATTTTATGGACACAAACAAGCTACACAAAGAAGTAACTCCATATTTGCCTTTGAGACACGATCATTTAACTTTGAAGTTACATATCAATAATATCATAGAATAAATCAATACGATAGTGATGCAAATTTGTCAATTCTAGTGGATTAAGATGGGAGAGACCATGTAGTACTTAATGTGTGAGCATATCATCCATTTTGAGAACATCAATATAATGTTATCAATAAAAACAGTGAACCTTTTCTAAAATTGAATCCCAACCATCATCTTTCATTCTTTGGAGTCAGTGTTTGGATACTTGACCAAATTCATTGCATTCACAATATCTTGATTTTTTTTTTGTAATGTTGTTAATAATTCACTTGAAATCCCTAAAACGTATTTCATCAAGTGTAGATTGAATGCAAAATCAAATGAAAGTACTGACTCCAATAAATTAAATGTCTCAATTTTTTCAAGAACTGAAATTATCTTCTGAAATCATTTCGAGCATATCACTGACAGCAGAGAACATAGAAATCAAGCTAATCAAAGAATTATAATGTGACTCCCAACATGTATCCCTAGCACATTGAAAGGTAGTTTCTTGATTAAGTCCTTGACCACTTGAAATTTTATTCGTCTCTAATGTCTCAATAATAAAATCTATATTTTTCTCCTTAAGAAGATCAGACCGTTTGCAGGATGATCCAACAACATTTATCACATCACCAACATAAAAAAAAATTAGAAATCAAGATTTTTCTTGGACACGGAAATAAGAGCTAGTTGAAGTTGATCGGCAAAACAATGTATATAAAATGCATATGGATTTTCCTTTAAAATAAGTGCTTTTAGACTATTAAATTTATCCTGCATATTACTTGTTGGTCAAAATCTTGTCCTCTCAAGTTAGATATGCTCAAATTATATTTAGAAAACATTTTATCAATAACAACATTAAGTGAGAGTGTTGTAGTACTGATAACATGTTCAATTCCGATAAAACGCTCATTTACATGCCCACCACTATCCACATAACACAAAACAACTGGCATTTACTCTTTTGCTGACACATCACAAGTTTCATCAATCAAAATAGAGAATAATGAATCACTAATATCTCTGATAATAATATTAATTGTTTCAGTTGCACAAGCACTCATTATATCCTTCTGAATATCAGGTGATGTTAACTTACAATTTTTAGGAGTATTTTTCAATATCACATCATTAATCTCTTTATTATGAGCACCTAAAAACTCCAATTGAATAAGAAAGTTTCTTGGATTAAAAGAACCTTCAGTTTCATGATGACCTCAAAATGAATTCCTTTGTCACAACAAAACTCTGATACAATCAATTGAAACATTGAGACGAATACAATAATCATTCTGCATTTGCTTTGACTGTTTGTGCAAAATTGATTGAATGTGTTCTTCTTGGTTCATCAAAGCTTCACAATTCATTCAAGCTTTATAATGTTCACTATCATGTTGGTCAACATGAATATTTAATCCATTTTTACTCTTCCAATTTGTAAAGCCTTCGCTAACAAAAGTTTATCAGCATGCTTGTTTTCCCTTAGTTGTCCTGAAGAGATAGCAATACAAACAATATGCAACATCTTTTTTTATACTATATTCCAACTAATCACCAAATTCCTTAAACCAGGAAGGATTGAACAGTCTCTATTGACTTACTCTAAATTTTTGTTTTGGGAATTCATATCCTGAAAGTTGACATGGACCTTTTTACAAATATATCCTTCGAACTTAATTCCTAATGTTAGCATTATAATCACAAATTAGAATCCTTAGCCGAGGATCTGTCGTAGTTGTGAAAAATCAAATTCTTAACTCTAACCTCTTTAATATTTTGTTCTTTTAATTCTGAATGTTTTTTTAAAAAAAATCTATGCATTGTCGATAAGATGATTTCCTAATGAAAAAAAAAAAGCAATGATAGGGAGAGTGAAAATGGGAGAGTGAAAACCATAGTGAATGATGTGGCATGACGTGGCATGACGTGGCACTTTACATGTACACATCCAATTATCGCTTGGACACCATCGGCGGCCCCTGAATCAAACTGTACCCTGGAGGGCACGGTGAACCCGTCGAAAATCGTGCATGCAAGGTACCACGTCATTCACTATGGTTTTCACTCTCCCAATCATTATTACAAAAAAATCATGCGTCAAACATAAACTATATTAATTAAGAACAGATTCAAGTATACGAATCAATGATGAGTTAAGTATAAAGTAAATTTTTAAGAAGCTAAATATTAAAGTCTACACAAACGATCGTTGTGCTTCTTAATCACATAGATCCTAATTCCTAAATACTACACAAAGAAGTAAATCTGTAATTGCAGAAAATGAAATGAAGAGCAGTGGAAGGCTGAAAGTCGCATTGTCGCGGGCGGGCTGTGGCCGCTACCCCCAACAGCAACGCCGATGCGCTGCTGCCCCTAACAACGACACAGCCGCACAAGGCAAAGCGACAACGTCGTTGTCTAATGGGCAGCGCCGCTTCGCTAGCGCAGATGTCGCCATCTGAACAAGAAAAAAATAAATAGGGATTTAGGGATTAGGATTAGTAGGTTACCTTTGGCCGCATCGCTTGTTTGATCTTCTCTTGATACGATCCTGCAGAGCGCTAAGTGCGGAGACTAAAGAGTGTTGACTCCTGCGGAGTGCCGGCGATCGCGGTCTACGGCCAGTCGGCAAGTCCGAGAGGGTGGGCCGGAGTCCAGAAGACGAAGGAAAACAAAAAAAAACAGCGTTTTTTAATCTGTTGCCGTGTTGAACTTCACTTTCTTTGGTTATTTATTGTATTTTTATCAATGAAATCTTATTATCTGTCCACAATGGACAGCTGACGCTGCCGGGACCATAGCACAACTGCGAAACGATTAATCGCTATTTTAGATATTTATGATTCGATTTTCGACATATTTATAAATTTTTTTAAATAAAATGTAAATCTTAAGATGTTAAATTTTTAGACCTCTTATTATGAGCATTTTTTTATTTATCTTGGCACCCGATAAAAAATTTTCATGAAATCGAATCAATCGTCCGAGATTAAAAAAAATCTCGTTAAACAATTTTTCAGAATGGTCAGCGGAGCCTTATATAGGCTCCCCTCCTGATAGCCAAGAGCTTCAATTAAATTTTAGATATAAAAAATACTTTTTAAATAATTATTAATAATTTTTATGTATTATAATAATTATCAATTAATTTCTGAGAACATTTTCATAAATTTTTCATTCTCAAATTTATTTACATGCAATCCCCACTCAAATTTTTCTTTACATGTAATCCCTAATGAGATTGACAAGACTATTTGGTGAGTATTATTTAAAGAAAGTTGAGTATAAAAGTTAGAAATTTAAGTATGTAAGGTTGCATCCACCACATCAAAAAATTGTGTATTCAATTTTCACTCATTTATACTCAAGTTTCACTCTTTTATACTCAATTTTCACTGATGTATACTCAATTTTCACTCTTTAATACTCAATCAATTAGGGAGTGAATGCAAAGAAAATCTCAAATGAAGAGTACATATAAAAATCAAATGAAGATTGAAGAGTTTTCTACAATTTATCGTTAATTTCTATATGCTACAGTAGATATACCAATTAATTTCTATATATTATAACAGTTGAATAATTTTTACAACTAAATTTTTAATTTTAAAAATCTTTCTAAATTTTAAATTCTAAATAAAATTATATCAAAATAATTTTTACTAATTTAGTCAAAATTATCAAAACTTCGAAATTATTCTAAATTAATTAAAATAATTTTAAAATAGTTATAGTAACCATTTAACAGTTTTATAACTAACTATAGCTATTTTAATAATGTCAATGTTATTTTTTATTTTAAATGTTATTATAATAATTATGAATAATTATTATAACATATAAAAATATTAAATAATCGTTAAAATGTTTTATTTAAAACTAGTAATAATTAAATCTAAAAGAATCGTTTATAGAAATTTTGTATCGATTATAAGGTAAATCAAGAAAAAAAATTAGATCAGGTAGCAAATGAATTTGGAATGATCGATTTAGTCCCATAAAAGTTTTCTATCAATTACCAAGATAAATCGGAGAGCTCGTGATGAGCGATCTAGAAGCTCAACATCCCAAGGTTCACGTTTCATTTAGAAAAAAAATCCTACAAAATACACGTAGCTGAGGATCAAACCGCGGATGTCTAAGATAACGATTAGTTGCCCTACCACTGTACCATAACCAGAGACATAAAAATAAATCAAGAAGCACTTATAATAGGCGATCTAAAAATAATATTAGACCAGATAGCAGATGAATTTGAGGGATCGATCTGTCATTACGAAAAATTTTTATCGATCACTAGCATAATAGGCGATCTAGAAGTTTAATATTTTATAGATATCCATCATAAAAAGAATTTTTTTTATAAAATATATCATAATTAAAAATTAAAATGATAAATATTTAAATGATAATGAACTATTACATCTTATTCCCGGAACTACTGAATAGATAGTAAATGCTAAGTAAATGATATTTTAGAAATAAAAATAGCTGATGAAGTATTTTTTTTATTATTTTTTAAAAAGTTTAAATGATTTATATAATTTAGGTCTCCTATTTTTTTAAAAAACTTTTATCCAAATATTAATATTACCGAATCTACAGAGCCACACCATTTCGGATTACCGGATCGGGTGCATGATAGAACTATATTTTCTTCCGGGCTAAGTTGGAATCCAGATCCGATTTGCTATTGCTGCCATTTATAACGGCAACACACATTGAAATCCCCAGGTAAGGCCAAGAAGGTCCCGCATTAATAGCCAATACCTTAATGGGTACATTGTAGGTGTTTCTAACGAGTGAACTAAGTTTTCACGAACCCCAATCCCACATCCGGCTTCGTCGTAGCAATACGAAGCCGCCTCCGCGTCGCAGCAATCGTTCTTCCTCCGCACTATTAATTTAGCAGCGCTCAGCCTCTCTCTCTCTCTCTCTCTCTCTCTCAATCGGCAAAGGCGCTGCCTGTTCGCCGGCCGCCGTTGGAGTCCTCCCTCGCCAAGATCAGGTCTGTCTTCAAGGCGCTCCCTAGTATCTCCTACTACTCCGACCGGCTGATTCCTTTCAGTCGGCGTTTTCCGTCAGCAGATTCGTTGATTCTGGTCGGTGTTCGCTTCCTGCCGATTAATTCGAGCCAAATCTGGTTGCATATTGATTTCTCAGGATATATACGTCTTCATCGTTTGGTGAATTTCAGTGTTTCGTCCCTCTAGGTTTTCTCTTCGCTCTCGCCCTTTTCTTGTTTTTAGGGTTTCTTCGTGAATACCCGATTTTTAGGATTTCCTCGCGTTATGGCAGCTGGTCGGCATAGTGGGTATAGAGATCTTGAGTTCTGGGACCGGGAGGCAGACGTTGAGCTCTCGGGGAGGAAGGATTATTACCGGGATCGTTTACATGATGGTGGCCTCCGTAGGTACCAAGGACGGGGTGATCGAGATTTGCGTGATAGGATTGGGGTTGCGCAAAGAGACACCAAGAATTGGGAAGTAACTAATGGCTCCCACCACACCCCCTATTCGAGCAATTCTAGTGAGGGAAGCAAGAACAGTCAGAAAATGAAACGTCGCTCAGGGAAAGATGTGGACCGAGAGACTGGGGAGTTGTCCAGTGGAAGCGGATCAGATGATGCTCAAGCACCTATCTCGAAGATCCAGGAGAATGTGTCTCAGAATCAGGACAATGGGAATTACTCGATGGATAGCAAGAAGCGGAAGTTCTCTCCCATTATTTGGGATAGAGATGACAATAAGCGATCCACTGTTGCCACTTCCAGCAGTAAGAACACTAAGATTGACAATGATACCCTGCCTCCACCTCCTCCACGGCCTCAGGGGTTTGTTCCGCCTTATTCTCTTGATGATGTTTTACCATCTGCTAAGAGTTCGTCGCCTTTTGATTCAGATGGCCCTGTGGAGCCATCCCAATACTTGCTGGCAAGTACTAATCAGGTGGAAAATCTGGTGGATGATTTTGAAGATGAACCTATGCCAGCTCGGAGTATTTCTTTCTCTAGATGGGCAGACGGAAACAGTTCTTTTGATGATGGAGGTGAAAATTTCAAGGTGGACGTAGTGACTAAAAGGAAAAAGAGTAGCCCTTTGTCTGGTTCAGCAGGGCAGCATTTGCACAAGAAAATGGGTACACCTAAGTTAGTTGAGGTTAACATGGCAGAAATTTCAGGAGTGACTTTGGCTAAACTATCTGATTCAAGGGAACATGGAAACCATGATGGGGATGCTGAGTTGGGAATAAATGACAATATGGATGTTGACCATGTTGGCTCTAATGCAAGTTCTAGCAATCAAATTTCTGAAACTGACTCCGAGGATGAGGACCAGAAGTCTGAGACACCAGATCCAGCACAACCACCTATAAGATGTATAAATATGTTGCAGGGTTGTAGAACTGTTGATGTGTTTGAGAGGCTTAATAAAATAGATGAAGGTACCTATGGGGTTGTCTACAGAGCTAAGGATAAAAAGACAGGGGAGATAGTGGCACTGAAAAAAGTCAAAATGGAAAAGGAGACTGAGGGTTTTCCTCTCACTGCACTCAGAGAGATAAATGTATTGTTATCTTTTCATCATCCTTCAGTTGTGGATGTTAAGGAAGTTGTTGTTGGTAGCAGTCTAGACAAAATTTTTATGGTTATGGAGTACATGGAACATGATTTGAAGGCACTGATGGAGACCATGAAACAACCATTTAGTCAGAGTGAGGTAAAATGCTTGATGTTGCAGCTGTTTTCAGGTGTCAATTACCTTCATGACAACTGGGTACTCCATAGGTAGTCCCACATTTCCACTTTTAGTGTTTTTTTTTGCTTATTGCATTTATCTTCGTCTATATACTCTTTTGGATGTATGAATTATTCTTCCTTTTAGGGATTTGAAGACATCAAATCTTCTTTTAAACAATCGTGGAGAATTAAAGATATGTGACTTTGGGTTGGCTCGCCAATATGGAAGTCCTTTGAAACCTTACAGTCCGTTGGTGGTCACATTATGGTACAGGTATGTAGTGTTTTGATACCCTGTTCATCATGTGTTTGTTCTGGTGCGTTTTATGATTTTGTATTCTTTCTTTGTGAATCTGGTGGCACCATTGCTTTTAGATTGTGTATTTTGGCATCCCAATTCCCTTGACCTTTTGTGATGATATAGGGCACCCGAACTTCTACTGGGGGCTAAGGAGTATTCCACTGCTATTGACATGTGGTCTTTAGGGTGCATAATGGCAGAGCTTCTAGCAAAGGAACCATTATTTAATGGGAAATCTGAGCATGATCAACTTGACAAGGTTTATTTCTAAAACAACTTTCTCTGCTCTTAGTCTTATGTTTCTTTATCCTCACTAATGTATTTGTCTTGCAGATATTTAGGACACTTGGTACCCCGAATGAAAAGATATGGCCCGGAATTGCTAAACTACCTGGTGCTAAAGTTAATTTTGTCAAGCAACCGTAAGTATTAACTATCTAATTCCTCTTTTGTTGGGTTGATCTGCAAATTTTTGTGTGGTTTACTTCATTCTTATTAACACCATCCTTTTCCAGGCCTCAAGCTATGGTTGATCATGCCTAAGCTTTATGGCTTGCTTTGGTGGCTCTAGCACTTAGGTGAAGTGTTCTTGATTATTTTAGTTTGTTTAGTGAATTGTTTCCTTTTTCAGGTACAACAAGCTACGAGAAAAGTTTCCTCCCACATCTTTTTTGGACGTCCAACCCTTTCTGAAGCTGGATTTGACTTGCTAAACAGACTTTTGACATATGACCCTGAGAAGGTAAATTTTTGAAACAAATTTATTGAGAAAGCTCCATTCTCTATTTTTACTATTTTTCTGTTTGCAATATTGATTAGTTAGTTTGCTGTGAATGTAGCGAATAACTGCTGAAGCTGCTCAAAATCATCCCTGGTTCCAGGAGGTTCCTTTGCCCAAGTCAAAAGATTTTATGCCTACTTTCCCTGCTCAACATGCTCAAGACCGGTATGTAAAGAAGTCTAACAAAATTAAGACCAAGTCCATAGGATTTCTATATGCAACTAACTATGACTGTCGTCTTATTTAATATTCAGACGTCTAAGAAGAATAATGAAGAGCCCAGACCCACTTGCAGAACAGCGGAAGAAAGAACTGCAACTAGGTGACCTTGGTCTTTCTACCCTATTTGGTTAGACAACAGATGCAAAGCACTATACAAGGTTGCTTTGGTCAGAGAATACCTAAACGACGTTTTATTCAGTAACTTGGTGAGAAATTTACGTGACATTGTGCAACTTTGTTAGTGTCAGACAACAATGATGATGCTGTTTAGCAGGTACTTGATACAGGATATTAGTTCCTGTTCTCATGAAAACAGTAGCCATGTCGGCTTTTCTTTTGCAGCCGCAACTATAAAATGCATCTTTAAAGGGTAGGCTATTTAATTTTATACAGGATGATCAATTCCCTATGAGACATGTATATGCAACATTTGTCTAGAAAATTGTAAGCGTTACTTCTTGAGATTGGATTAGTATCAAACAGTTTTTCATGTTGACCATGTTTGATTCTGTTACTTTTGATTTTTTTTTTCGTACTGTGTTTGCAAGAGTTGACCAGTCCGATGCGGTGGGTCATTGTTGTATCTGGTGTCAAGCACTCAATAGTTTTCTACTCAAAAGGTAATTCGTCAACTGATGTTTAGGACCAGGAGAAGAGTCGCATTTCCATCATTTTCTGAATATTATCGCTGGCAAAGTACTTTACTGAATATTTTTTTAAGATTTGGTATTTCAGAGAATTTTCTCTTTTTATTTATTTCTCACACTTGTTTTAGGTGATTACGTGAGCTCATCATCTACCACGTCCCTGAAAATTTTCTGTATGTTGTAATATATGGATAGGTAGTGTTTTGGAATTTGACAAAAATGCTTATGGAATAGATGATGATCAGCTAACCTGTCATAGCTGCTAACGGCAATAAGATCGTGGTTAGTGATACTAGACTCTATTAGAAATGATTCTTTAAGAAACTAAATTTTTGTAATGACTTGCATGATTAATGACTGCTTGTCAGTTAAATAAATGTGTTATGCTTATCTCATTAAAGCGCTTGACCAATTCACATGTCCAATATTGTTAAAAGCAATCATGATTTTTTTTTTTGTTATATCATAATTTGAGCCTTGAATTGAAATTGTCATCTGTCTCAAAGCCATCCTTGATGGCTATTGCTAGACATCCGAGGATAGATTTATCTCACAAACCTGCTGCACCCAACACCCTAAGCCAGCATCAGTATATCTTATAACAACATTCCAGAAGTGTCTTTCTTAGCTTGATCCATCCCTACCTCTGGCTTATACCAACTTATTTTTGGTGTATTGTTAAGGATGACTCCTCAGATTACATGTGTTTTTCATAAATTTGGTAGTCATATTAATAATTTTGTTGCAGGTTGCATGTTCGCTTTCTAGGATGCCCAAAACTTGGCATCCTAATTTTGTTGTGCCCGCCATCCTCACGCACTAGTTACAGCATCCGGGCTAGTAACTCCTGTGATTTACCTCCTCCGTGTTGGCTCTGGGACGGATTGGTAGAGGTTCTGGGGTGAGCCAATCGTCTTTTGTCACCTTTCTAGGATGTCCAATAATTTATTGTGTATCAGCTTTCGAATAGGATGGATTAATCTAGCTTGTCTACCTCGTCAGAATTCAAATTGCACATGTTGCCATACAGGGAACTTACTTCTGACATGATGCTTTGATTAGTTTAGTGTATCAACTTCATTATCAGACTTGCACGATCACGATGTTTAGCCACAAAATGTGGTTGAGTGGAAACTTTGGGAGTTGATTTATATAAAACTTGTCTGTCATCTCATGGTTATAAGATTTGTCGTCGTACTCGCACTACAATGCAATGATCACTGATGTCACCTTAGCCAAGTGCCTGACCATCATATTGTCCATTCTCTAACATTGCATTTTCACCTCAGCAGCATTTTTAAAGATACTGGTGTTGGTAGTTACTTGTTACGATTTTGTATTAGTTCGGCTCTTGCTGTACCATGCTGGAGAAAGGCTGTCTGAAAATCGGGGGGTTGCAGTCGGCTGCATCAGGTCCTTTTAACATAGCTCACAGGATAAAGTGAGGCCATAAGCCCCGGCTGCATGGGATCTCACCTCAATTATGTCAATGCATCACAGCATCAGGCTATCAGTTAATTGTTGGTATCTTTTTATATTCAATTACACAGGCGTCCTGAGGTTGTTGCTTTGCCTTGTAATGTTCGTACTACTGTGATCTCGATATAGTTACTTTTCTTAGTCGTGTAGGTTGTTTTAATCTTCATAAAACCTCGCATGCATTCGCTGAGGCGGTTGCAAGTTTGTGTATGATTCAAACGTAAAGTAGGTTGTCTGTAATTTAAAGGTAGATGGAGTTCAAAAGGCCAATACATGTATAGTTTTGTAGGCAAGCAGTTGATCATGGTGGCGACCGTATAGTTGTTACTGATGAATTGTTTAACGTCAAATTGAACCAGCTTCACACGAAGTTTGAAGGGCTTTATAGTGTCCCCGGGTTATGGTGCATCAGTAGGACGATTAATCGCTATCTCAGGTATCTACGGTTCGATCCCCAGCTACGGCGTATTTGTAAAAATTTTTCTTTCAAATGAGACGCGAACCCTGACTGGGCTTCTAGATGTCCACCGGACCTTCCGATTTATCTTACCGTGGAAATTCGTGGGCCGGCCGTCATCCAGTTCAATTTTCTGTTATTCATCATTTTTTTTGAAGGATTATAGGTCCCCGGGTTATGGTAATCTTCATTTGTCAGTCTAGTTCGAGGTGTAGTGCCACAGATATTTGTCTCTGACATTATTCTTCACCCCAGCGCCATCATACCAGTGAATCGGTTGCCTCTCTGAACTATAGCGAAGGGGCTAGGTGCGATCCAACTTGGTGAAGGGATATCTGGGGGGGGCGGTGGGGGGGGGGGGGGACTCTAATCATTTTGAAGTTATTTTCGGCTATGTACAGCGATTATCACTATCCAGCATTCGTGCTTTGATCCCACTATGACTATTTTAGAAATTTCTTCAAATGCGCGAACCTGACTGGCTTCTAGACGTCCACTGACTTCCATTTATCTGCGGTCGGTGGAAAATTTTCGTGGGGCCGGGCCGATCGTCCGAGGTTGGAAAAATCTCGTTAATCATTTTTTTTTGAAGGACTTTATAGTGATTAATTATCTCTCAAGTATTCATGGTTCGATTTTTAGTTGCAATGTATTTTATAGAATTTTTTTTCCAAATGGAATTTGCAATCGTGAAATGTTAAGTTTCTGGATCATTCTTCGTGAATGTTTCTGATTTATTTTAGTGATTGATGAAAAATTTTTATGGAACCGGATTGATCATCTCAAGTTCGATATTATCCAATTTGATTAATTATTTTTTAAAAAAGATTTTATGGCTTGTCAAGGGGATCACATCAAATAGAGTTACCCTTGACTATGGATACATCTCGACATTAGTCTGAGTTCAAATGTCTCCCTTCTTCCTTGAGCGCAGCATCAGCAGTTTGCGATGAAGAACAAGAATGTGAGAAAGGTGCCAATTTGAGGTCTGACAGTATCAGCCAATTTGAGGCCTCTAAAGTTGGGCTACTTAGCTTACCCTAGCGGATGGATATGAAAAGGAAAGAACAGAAAAGGGAGAAAGGTGAGTTAAGAGAAAAAGGTTTTCCTAACCAATGGAAGATGTAAAAATAAAGCCACAAGATCATCCTCCTTTGTTTGATCAACTCAATTTGATTTTGATACTTAATGACCACCATTCAACCTTGTTGAATCCCCCAGTCCTCTAACAGCAGCCCACGATCCACCTTATCAAAACTCAATTATCCTTTATCCATCTTTCATGGGACCTTCCTCATCAAATAATAGTATTCCGGGATTATAGTACAGTGACAGGACGGTTAATTGTCATTCTAAATATCCGTAATTCGATTCTCAATTATGACATATTTTATAAATTTTTTTCTAAATGAGACACGAATTCTGATACGTTGAACTTTTAGACCATCGACTACAAGCGCTTCTCGATTTATTCTGATGAGCCGATAAAAATTTTCGTAAAATCAAATCGATTACTCCATATTCACCTGTTACCTATTCATTTTTTTTCCCTCATCAAGCAATAGTTGACAATCAACTTTGCTAGCATGCCCAAATGACTTAACAACATTGACCTACGGTGAATCAACCCCAATCAACTTTGCCATGTGCTTGCTCGTTACTTGATCGACCTTATCGATCTTGCTAACCAGTCAAAGCTGAGATTTTATCTCGACATGTTTCAAATTTCTAGTAGAAGTAATTTGGAGAAAAATCATATCTGCAAAAGAGATTTTGAGGCCTCCATAAGTAAGCGACTGTCTTACAATGATGATCCAATACATGAATACAGTTTAGAGCAATCATTTCTCTTCAGCTATTAACTCTTTGAGAGTGAGCTCCATGTGCACGCATTGAAAGCAATCATTCCATGCACTAATTTCACTATATTCTCTTTGGATGACCCGACATCTCAAGATTAGGGTCTTGTCCTGATATAAACAGCCAATAAACAGTCTGCAGTATCTATCAAATAATTTACATACAAGCTGAGTTTTACAAATGCTCAAGGATCATTCCTGTCTGTATTGAAAATCAATAGGCATCATACTGTAATAACCAAGCATATAAAAAAACATAATAAACAAATTCAAACCAAACTCAACGCATAATACAACTACCACTCTCCTCTATATTGAAAAGAAGCGGAAGAAAAATAAGAAGAAAGGGCCCCAATTCACCCTACTTTCTCTTTTTAATCTAACTGTATACCTGGATCTGGAGCTGGCACTGGAATATATGACATAATACAGCTTTCAAGCCATGAGTTCTACTATAATCAGACCCAGTGGCTGCCCAACCACCACCCCTCTTGCCCCACAGGAGAAGTGATGGAGTCCCAACAACAACTAATTTAAAGAAAAAAAAAACAAAACAAAAGAAGACCCCACCAAAAAAAAAAAAAATTGGGCCTGGGAAGCCATTAGTAGACTGTTTCTGCACACTATAAGCAACCACCAAAATATGGAACCAGGAGCCCATTTTCACCGGTATGAGTATGACTAATTTGCGTATGAGCTCATTGCTTATGGCCATCACAAGCAAATTTGAAACCTTCAACTCCAGCTTATAGCCTTCATCTGTTAGAAACATAATTTCAAGTGAATTAGTAAATAGAAATGCTTTTTGAAGCTGTTGTTGGTTAAATTTGACAAAATCAGAAAGATATATAAGTTCTTTCCTATATTATGGGTGTACATATCCATCCAGATGTTTTCTTGCAGTTAACACTTTTTGTACATTCCTCTCAATAAGAACAAGATGAAGACAAAAAATCAAAAATCATACTCAGTGTCTAGAATGGCCATTAATTGTTATGCAGGGGACAGAAAAACATACATGATGTTTAACAGCTAGCAAATGAGGAACATGACGACAAAGGGGTTCATTCCCATTCATAATAATGTGCAATTAAAAGGTATAAGCATTATTGACATTACCTTCAATTTGGGCATGTTATGTTGACAACAAAGCAAGAGCATTAGATGGATGAGTTTGATGTTCGAAGTTCCACATTCCGCAGATCACGAAGATTTTCTAAAATCTCTTGAAGAAGATGAATTCCTTTGTCTCCTTTCTTCAAGGAATTGATGCAGTGCTTTACAAACTCTCTATCACCTTGAAGAGCGTCTAGCCTCTCATAAAGGTAGTCGACCTCTTCCATGATTGCTAGCTTCTGTGGATCTTCTACACGATTAGAAAGTGCTTCAGGAACCACATCAATTGCATTATCTACATGTCCATCATCCACTGCATCAAAAAGAGGAAGAAGCCTCTTCCCTGTACTACCCATACTCTTTGGTTCACCGTTCAGCTTCCTGTCTTCTGAATTGTCTGAAAAACCATTCTCATAATCATGTAGGACACCATCCATATGATGCCCCATGGATTCTGAATCTTGAGGGTCTTCCTCTTCCATTATGATAAGCTTCCTCTCCAACTCCTTAAGTTGCTCAAGAATGGACAGCCTCTCTTCCTCAAAATCAGCCAATGATTCCCCAAGGGCATTTAGGTGCATTTTGGTGGCTTGGTCTGTCCCTGAACTTAATACGTCACCAGCAGGAGTATTTTGATGGTTTCCTTCAGAGTTATCTGCAAACTCATCCTTCTCAAGGGGTTCAATTGAGAAGTCAACAATTATGTCTTCAGCACTTGAAGAAGCAGAAGGTGTTTCATGCCTTCCATTCACCATATTGGATCCCATCCGTCTCCTCTCCTTCGTTTCATAACGCAGCAGTTTCTTTCTATACATTTCAAGCTCCTTCTCCAACTCTTGGTTTTCCTTCTCCCTCTTGATCATCAGCTCATTCAGAAGCTGCAAAGCTTCCTGGTCATACTCTGATTGTTCATCCATCATCCGCTGATATTGCAATGCTTCCATTTGCATAGCAGCTTTCTCTTCTTGAAGCCTGGTTATCATAGCCATAGTTTGGTTAGCAGCAATGGCTGCAGCACTTCTCTCTTCCTCAAGTTCAGCATACAATGCAGTCAGGGCCTTTCGTTCTGCTTGTAGAGCAGTTTTAAGCTGATCCATATTCATCGTATCACAGCCTTCAAACTCACTGGCAACACTTCCATCCAGGGACTCTGTCCCAAATTCTCTTCTACCAATCAGGAACCTCCTACTCATATATTGAACACCATCAGTATAAGTTGGTGTCTCAGGAGCTCTATCCTCTTCAATTTCATTGTTTTCCAAAAATTCAGATATATGGTTTGTGTTCTCATTTGCTGTTTCTTTGACAAACAAATGGAATATTAATTAGGCATTTTAAGCATACAGATTCATATATATAGTCCGAAAAAAATGTGAATATCTAGAACATCAAACCAAAAGAATGATCTAAAAGTGTTACCCTGGTCCATGGTAGCCTTTTCATCATTCTCCGCCGTGTTTTGATCTTGTGTGCTTTCTGAAACCAATGTTGGTTTACAAGCATGGGTACTTTCAATGTGTTCCTTGTCACAAATCTCACTTCCTATTGATATATCAGAATTAGTATCTGCACCAGCAAAACTAACTTGATAAAAGTGAGAGAGCCATATTTATTGAAACCAATAAAACTGAATGAGAAATTTTACAAAATTGATAAAAGTTGCTTTCTTTAGAATGACTATGCTACCTTTTGTTCCAGAAAGATCTTCCTCACTAGGTCCTTCAAGTGTAACAACTGTTGTTGCCTGAGGAGCAATGACTTGTTGATCAGAAATGAACACTGAAGGATGACGAACTGCAGAATTCTGGACCAGTATATCATCATTTTCAGTCGTCCGGACTTGAGTTGTGGAACATTCTTTCTCTTCAACAGTTTCATCCATTTTTTTGGATGCTATTAATGCGTTCTCGTCCTCTGGAATGCCTTGTATATCAAGGATCATGGCATGTTGTTGAGCTCTTTGTACCTCAGAAGAACCCAATTCTTTCTCTACAATGCTGTGAACATCATTAACCCCTGCAGCTGGCTTCACTTTGCCGACTTCAGAAACCAATACTGTCGAGATCTCTGTCATAAAGTCAATCAGTTCGATCGGGACCAATCGATCCTCCTTGGCGCATATGTGACCCGTAATGGAAGTGAGGACTTGAATGGATGCGTCCTCCACCAAATGGCAGGCATCAAGGATAAGAGAAAATTCTTCTTCTTCTTCCTCCACGATAGAAGCAGTAGCGTGCTCCCCGTCCTCACCCTCTTCATTCTTCTCCTCCTCTTCTTCTCCTGGAAATATTTCATCTTGGCTGGAATCAACTACTTCCTCCGACTTTTCCTCGCCCAAGGCGATGTCTTTCTCATGGGCATCTTGACAATCGACTTCCAAATGGTCGACCATGTTCCCCGTCTGGTCATACTCCGTTAGGCCCCAAGACTGCTTGGAGAAGAAGTAGGGCGAATAGAAGCCACTCTCCAGGACGACACCACAGCACGAGCATCGCAGATCCTTCTCCCCCTCCTCGCTCCTCTTCATCCACGCCAGCAAGGCCGGCCCGCCAGCCGGCCTCGACGACGTCGGGCAGCAATCCTCGCACATCTCCCCGACCTCCGCCAGCCTCCGGTGACGCTCGCAGTACCCTAACCCGGAAACCTCAGCGGCATGGTCCGGGCAAACTAGGTCGCGGCAGGAGCTCCCCTGCCTCCAGCGGCGGCCGTCGTCCACGCTCTCGAAGAGATGGTCCACCCGCGAACAGAAGACGCAGGGGGGCTGGAGACCGAAGTAGGCGGCGAATCGGCCGATGAGGTAGGCAAATAGGCCGTTGATGAGGAGAAGCGCGATCAGCGTCCATTCCAGAACGGCATACACCAGTATGATCGCCAGCTTATGAGTGTTTCGGGGCAAGGAAGCCGCAAACTTGTTAGCCGCCATGGATGTGTAGATCGATCTCACGGCCCCTCACTCTCTTACACTGGGCGATGCTTCGGTGTGGTTGTGCTCATCAAAAGCTCGCTTCGACGGACGTGGACATCGAATACCGAGGAGAAGAAGAACAAGAGAACACAGGAGGAAGAGATCGACGGGATGAGAAGCAAACCTGCGTGAATTCTTCAAGTCGGCGAGAAGGAGGAGGAGGAAGAGCAGGAAGACGAGGAGGTAAAGAAAAGGGAAGGGAAAGCAAGAAGAAGGGATCAAATAGGCGGAAGGGCCGAATAAGTTGTATTATTTACAAATTGCCTCCTGTTTTATAAACTAATTGCAAGCTTACACACGATGTATTTGAACTGTCACTGGAAATGGAAGGAGTAATTTGTATTTAGAAATCAGAAAGAAACGGTGTAGATTAGTAAAAAATAATAATTAACAGAGCATTTATTTTAATTATCGCGTACGTTAAAAAATGCTCTAGTTTTTTTTAAAGTATTAAAATGGTATTTTATTCTATTTTTGTATTTTAAAAACATTTTTATTATTGTAGTAATTTGATTAAAAATTTTATAACCGTAGCAGCTTTGCTCATGGCAAATAAATTCCACTACGGTGGGTCTTAAGCTGGGATAAGAAGGAACGTTGCTTTAGGTTGTCAACTAACTCCAAAAGGAATGCATGGTAGAGGTTTACTGTAACGTACTTGGCAAATTTTGTTATATTAGATTGGTGCACACTCTAAATTGGATAACAACAAATATAATAAAAATATCAATAGCAATTTACCCAAAAAAAATACTAAAATTTCTAAATTTATGAAAAGATATGCGTAATTTTAAAAGTTATCAAATATAGATCTTTCTATTCTATTCTCCGTCAATTTTTTTTTTCTTATTTTTTCTTTTCTTTTCTCTACTCTTCTCTCTCTCCTCTCTCTCTCTCTCTCTCTCTATATATATATATATATATATATATATATATATAATATATATATATATATATATATATATATATATAACACACACCGATAATCATGATATAATTTGTATAAGATACAATATGAAATTTAGAATCAATTCTTTTAAAAATAGTTTAACACATTCGGAGAAGTTAAAATACATAATGGAGGACACCGTTGGACTCGTTGCAGGCTCAAAAATTCATAAAATCTTAAATAAGTTGATCGGACCTGTCTAGGTCCATCAGTGAGTTTCGATCAAAATTCACTGTTCGACCTAGAGACCTCAAATTGTAACCATTTCAAGTCTCGTGAATTTCTAATGTGACAAGAAGTTCAAATATGCTATCCATTGTTTATTTTGGCTTCTTAGAAGTGTTAAAATGAAATAAAGAAGAATCGAATAAAATTCCACACGTTGGGCCTGATATGAAACATATCAGGTACACGTTGGACTTGATAAGATTCCATATCAGGCCTAACGTGGGTTTTTTTGTCGATTCTTCCTTATTTCATTTTAATACCTCTAGACAGCCAAAATAAACAATAGATAACATATTTAAACTCCTTACAACCTCAGAAATCTATGGGAACTGAAATGGCAACAATCAGAACTCTCTAGGTCCATCGTAGATTTTGATCGAAGAATCGACAAAAAAACACGTTGGATCTGATATTGAATCATATCAGGCTCGTACCTTATCAGGCCCAATGTAGGTTTTTATCAAATTTTCTTTATTTCATTTTAACACCTCTAGACAGCCGAACTAAATAATGAATAACATATTTGAACTCTTGCAACTTCAGAAATCCACGGGAACTGAAATGAGTGCAATTGGAGCTCTCTAGGTTCATTAGTGATTTAAATTGAAAAATCAATAAAAACCTCACATTGAGCTTGATATGATTCAATATTAGGCCCAACATATACGATTCAATATCAGACCCACGTTAAGCCTGATATTGAATCATATCAGACCCAAAGTGGATTTTTATTGATTCTTTCTTATTTCATTTTAACATCTCCGGATAATCGAAATAAATAATGGATAACATATTTGGACTTTTTGCAACCTCAGAAATTTACAGGAACTGAAATAGTTACAATTAGAGCTCTCTAGGTCCATAAGTAAGTTTAAATCGAAAAATTGATAAAAAATTATTGATGGACATAGAAAGCTTCGATTGTAGTCATTTCAATTCTCGTGGATTTTTGAGATTACAAAGAGTTAAAATATATTATCATTGTTTATTTCGACTTCTTCTAAGATATTAAAATGGAATTGAAAGAATCAATTCTAAATTCTATATTGGGCATAATATAAATAATATTTGATTCATATTAGACTTATAATTATGCGTGTGCGTGATGGACAAAAAATCGCGAGTGAAGGTCATAGAAGAAAAGATAGAATATGAAGTCAGAATATAAAAAAGAGTAATAATGCGTCGCGATGAAAGGACTTAGAAACATATGCAAACCGGATGTGGGACGTAGTGCATGCATGGAGAGAGAGAGAGAGAGAGAGA
This sequence comes from Boesenbergia rotunda, assembly GCA_024364735.1. Lineage (NCBI taxonomy): Eukaryota > Viridiplantae > Streptophyta > Magnoliopsida > Zingiberales > Zingiberaceae > Boesenbergia > Boesenbergia rotunda. The sequence goes on from JAGFNQ010001567.1 coordinate 188,106, forward strand.
GAGGAGAGAGAGAGAGAGAGAGAGAATAAAGGAGGAGAGGAGAGAGGGGGGGGGGTTGAAGAGATTAGAAAAGTGGAAGAAGAGTAAAAAAATAAATTTAGTAGGAGAGATAAACCTTTAGTAGATTTTCTAATTTTGTATATTTTTTATAAATTATCCAAATATCAATTGTTTATATTTGAGATACGGAAAGTAGGAATGTTAATATTATATTTATAAACAATAAAACGGATAAATGAGTATATAAAGATGAGGGAAAATTTAAATTTTAAGTTAGTAATAGAAAATATGGTGTTAGTGGAAAATAAAAAAATAAAGCAACGAACGTTAAATGTGATAAAAAAAAAGGAAAGTAGTTAGACTGAATACTATTCCAATAAAACTTTAGAAGTGTGTTAAAAAGTAAAGTATTGAATAATTTATATTAAAAATTCAGTTATTCAATTTGACATTGAAAATAAAAAAAATGTGAAATTAATAAAAGGTATGGAATTTAGTGCCTTGTATATATAGAAAAAGACATACAAAAATATGTGAATTACAAAGATATTAAATTAATGAGTATATCATAAAATTTTAGAAAAAAATAATGAAAAATCTTAAGGAAAAATCAATTTAGATGTATGTTTCGGAAGGAATCGACATCGATGGCCAGTCACCGAGGTTCAACCCACGCGGATGTTAACGGGAGGGGAGGAACTCTGCGCCCTGTGAGATCAACACGAGCGTTAGGGGAACATGCCGGAGATTGTCCGGCGGAGCCCACTCCGACGCTTAAGTCAGTGTCTTGATGGAGAGCAGAAGTATTAAGCAGAAAGAAGTATGAGTAGCAGATAATGCATAACCCCACTTACCGGAGGGGTTGAACTACCTTTTATACCTGCGGCGGCTGCCTTGGCGCGTCCCATGATCTATGCCATGCCCCCTTCGTCGGTTACAGGATAGTCTTTGAAACGGTCCACGCCGCTATTAAGTGAGACCCGTTGCAATATTTAAGGGTCATGATGACTCTGCGCCAGTGGGGATGCTTATCCATAGACCCGTTGCAATATTTAAGGGTCATGATGACTCTGCGCCAGTGGGGATGCTTATCCATAGACCCGAGAAAAAAAGGGGGATCGTTACTTGAGGTCGAATGTTACGTGGGCTCCGCTTCCCCGAGGTGATCTCGGGGTCTTCTGGCCCGAGCGATTGCGGGCGCTCCACTTCCCCGAGGTGGTCTCAGGACCCGACCTCCTGGGGTGATCCCGGGAGGGGCTTTCTGATATGATCTTCCAGGGCGTGTTTACCGCTGGGGGGGCCCCTGGAGGCTCCTCTTCCTGAGAGTGTCCCGAGAGCTCTAAAAGGGGAGTCACTCAAACTTGTCATATCTTGCCACGTAGCTTCTTCATTCCACGAGCCCGCCACGGGCTATTCAACCCCATCACAAGTCCCTTCCTTCAAGTCTGATCGAAGGAAGTGTGGCTGACTGATCGGACTAGTGTGGTGGTGAAGAAGCTGTATCCCAGTGGGTCCTTGCACCCGTTACTACTCCCTTAGTAGTTATACGGGGTCCTAGGATTGTAGAGGTTGCCCCGGGTCCCTAGGAAATCCCCTTTTTGGGTTTATCCTTCCCAAAAGGTTTCTATAGCTTTCGGAGTACCGTAATGATACCTGTCCATCCGTTATAAAGGCGCATGGTGCTCTTAGATGGCGACAAGGTCCTTTCGCGAATGCCCTATCGCCACGTGCATCAATGCTCTCTTCACGACCTCTTACTGACGTGCGCCGCTATAACTGGCTCACGTCAGACGACTGCTCTCTGGTGCTGCCCCGATGCGGCAGTTTCTTGCTTTACACGTGTCTTGCCCCTATTGCATTCATGCAGGCGGCTTCCTCCGTATAAGAAGGGAAGGCGAAGATGTTTGGCCAATTTCTGGCTCCGTGGCTGGGTGCACCTCGTCTCCCTCTTCTTCTCTAAGGACTCTTTTGAACGTAAGTAGTTTGCCTCCTCCTTGTCTTTTCCCTTAGGAACCATGGAAGGTTACCAGGTGGAGTGATACGAGTCTGCTTCTTCGAGGGTGAGACTGGAGGCTCTGCAGGCGGCCACTGAGGCCTACGACATCCCGACTGAGATGGCGGTGGTTATCCCCAGGGTAGACCAGACGCCAGTGGAGCCTCCCGCAAACTTTTCTACCTTCTTCTTGGGCAGGTAGAGTCAGGGCTCCGTTTCCCCATTCCCTCTTTCTTCATGAATATAACATCCTATTTCGATATCCCCCTTCACCAGATGACTCCCAATGCCTTTGCTCAGATGGGGGGAGGGGGCGTATATTATCTTCAAGCTCTTCAACCTCCCCCTGACTCCTCGTCTCTTTCATTCTTTCTTCGTTCCGATTGGCTCCAGAGGGGTCTTTAGCTTTTCGGCGCGTTCGGGCCATAGGTTCTTATGAGGGTTCCCTTCCTCACACAAAGGGTGGAAGGAGAAGTTTTTCTTCATCCAACTACTTGGGTTGCCCTTCAGTCCTCTTCGTTGGATAGAGGCTCTACCGACTCCTTTCTCTCTAGGGGGGTTTCTCCAGAGTCCTGCGTACCAGCGTGCTAGGAACGTACTCTCCGGCATGGAGTTCAGTGGCCCTGGACTGATGCAGAGTGAGGAGCTCATGCACCGGGTGGGCCTTAGCCCCAAAGTGACCCGAATCAGCCCTAGCCTCGGTATGTTCGTCTTTCTCATCAATCCTGTTAGTTTTAACTGATATTTCCTTGTCTGGCTATTGCAAAAGAAGTCATGTTCTCCAGGGTGATGGGCCGACTTATCAAGTGAGAGGAGGCCAACCAAGAGGCGCTGACTCCTCCTCCGGCAGCTCCTGATGCACCCCTTGTGCCTGTCGAGTCCTCGGAGGGGACCACTGAATCGTCTCGCGGGCCTGCTTCACCTGGGAGGGCAGAGGCTACCGTCGTGCCTCTGCCCGTGGCGAGCCAATGGCCTTTCGGTCTGTCGGTTAATCCTCAGGCGGATCTTCCTTCAGGGGGTGACCTTCCCCTGATTGCTGTTCATCCGGAGGGGGTCAGTGAGGGGTCCTCACCCCGACTACCCCCTCAACCATACCATTCGCGGTCGGCAGAAGAGGCGGATTCCGGATGGCTCGAGCCTCAGATGGAAAAGGCTGTGCTCCGGTGGCCCCAACCCCCTTCCCGCTGTCCCTGAGGAGGCCGTTTCTCCTTTTGAGGGGGGGGGGGGGAGTCTGTTCCCTATCTTCCCCCATTCTGCCAATTGCTATTCCGGAGGTAGGTGTCCTGGCCTCCATCTCTCCTTTAATCGACCCTGCTGAGGCTACGAAAGGTAAGGAGGTATTGCAGGCCCAATACCGGATGAAACTCGACCGCCTTCAAATGAGGTTGATTGTAGCATTGGAGGCTTCCATGCAATCTCCCCCCCAGTGCAATTGAAGGAGGTTCCTGCTGAGGGGCTCTTATCCATCTTATCCGAGGGGACTTCCAGCTCTGAGGAGGGTGATTCCGACCCCTCTACACTGCCCTCTGGAGCTCCTGTTATCGAACCGCTTCCACCGCGTAGGGGCTTGTCGCCTTCTAGGAGCTGAGCTGACACCTCAAGGTCCCAAGGAGGAGCGGCCATATGAGTCTCTGCGGGACCTCTAACCACTCTCCGTGAGACTCTTCTGAAGGTGCATGCTACTATTACATAGGATGTTTTCTGGTATGTTCTATAATCCTTAGTGCAACGACAGACGGTTGAAGACTACCTAACGGCCGACCGTGGCTTGTATGCCTGGCCTCAAATTGAAGCCTTGACCCGCCGGGCCCTAAGAGCAGAGGTCGCGGTTGACCACCAGCATAGAGCGGGACTTATGCAAGTGGTGGTCAGCCGGGCTCTACAGGCGAAGGTGGAGCATCTGCTGAATACCCTAATGGCCAAGGAGTCCGCCCTACATAGTTCCCGACATCGGGAACGGTTGACCTCCGAGCGGGAAGGTGGCCATTACCAAGGACTTGCTCCAGGTGACGCAGGAGCGGGATCAACTTCAGATGAGAGAGAAAAAGCTGTCGGGAGATATCCGACGCATGGAGGCCTCGACCGAGAGGTTGAACACCCGTGTTCAGGACCAAGCGTGGTAGCTCTGTCAAAAGGAGTCCCACCTCGTGATGGCGTTAGATCGCTTAACGATCTTCAAGGATGATTTGGCTTAGGCTCGATCGGAGGCATGGGTCACGTCAGACAGGCTCAAGGAGGCCCTGACAGAGTAAGATAGAATGTCTGCCGAGATGGAACAGCTGAAGCGCGCCAAGGAGGTTGCTGAGGCCGAGCCGCGCGACCTTCGGGCGACTAAGACTTCTAGCACTCGAGAGGCTGAGGCAGCCTTCAAAGCCAAGTTCCTGGAATCAGATGAATTTGTCACTATCATCGCTGACTAGGTAATGAAGCGCTTGAAGCAAGGCTTCCACGGGGCCATTGACCAGTTGAAGAAGGCTCAATTTCTGCCTCCTGATGCGGACCCAAGTTTATGAGTGTTGGCCAAGTTTGGAACGAACTCCATCCCGAGGACCGAGAGTTGTAGGATTATGTGTTCCCCAGGGGGCTTGACTTTGCTATACCCATTTTGATTAAAATGATAACATTTCTTCACCTTACTACCTCGCGCATACTTTTGCGTTCATTTGACTTCGCGTCAAGGGTTCAGAGAGTAGCAAGATCGGGGGGGGGGGTTCCGGATTTAATCCTGGGTACGGATCTCCCAAGACAACCCCGTAAGCCCAAATACCAGGCCTGCATTTATTCCCCTGTAGGGCCCCCGTTGACCCTTCTCTTTTGAAGAGTGTTGGTGGCCTCCAAACCGTCACCTCCGCATCCCACGTAATCTCTTGAATTGACCCATAAAGAGTCGCGGGTTCCCAGGTGCGGCGGAGGCATACCAACCGATGCGACGCTTCAGAGTTGGCGTCCATTGCTGTTCCCACGCCATGCCTGCATTAAATGCGAAGAGAGGCAGTGGTCACTATAAAGAGGGGGGGGGGGGAGGGTGAACCATCCTTCCCCATTCATTTCGCTTTTCTCCTCGTAGACTCCCTTCGATGAGATGTCTGTGCCTTTTCCTTCACCCCAGTTTAAGGCAGGAGTTGCCGACACCACCGGGGAGGATAGCGGAGACGTAGTAGTGTTTTTTGCTGAAGGACCTAGCGGAGGTGGAACCACCTGCCTCATCCTGTTTGCCAGGAAGCATAGCGGAGATGATATCCAGGTCTCGCTGAAGATCCTGACGGAGGTGGGACTTCGGGATTGGCCGAAGAGTCCAGAAAAGACATCATGTGCTCCGCCGGGGAGCATAGCAGAGATGACATCTCCTGATGGTTCATCTTTTGCCCCTCCCTGGGCGGTTCATCCCCTGTCCGCCTCAAACACCATCCCCTTTCGAATTGCTCTTTTCTTTGAGTTTTGGGCATCGGATGGCGTTTGCTGGGGATGGTACAGTACCATCACCTGAAGGGGAGTTGTATCTGCTGTCCCCCCACCTCTTCCTTTTGAATGTGGTAGTCATCCTTGTTGTTGGATCCATCTTTGCGGGAAGAGGTAGTTGGGGTCTTAAGACGGGATTGTTACACCCCTGTGTTACCTCAGGCGTCCTTATCTATTAATGGTTACGCGGATGAAGGACCGAGAGGTCTCCACTACGGCCGAGGATTCAAGGATTTCGACCATAACGCGGGTGGATCCCCGCTCACCGACTATTCGAAGACGTTCCGAGCCAAGCGACTCTGCGGGAATTATGAAGTGATGGAGAAAAGCCGGAGTAGAGGAGTGATTTCCTTTACTTGACCTTCCGATTGTATCTTGGTGTTTCTCTGAGACATTGGTATCAATGTATTTCCCATATAAATGAAGGAAAATATTTAGTACCATTGATGTGCCTAAGCTTGTTTTGTATTAATTTTTTGGTGTCTTGCTTGTTCCCCTTTTGTCGGGTAGATCATGTCAACCTTTACTTCCGCAACGCACTGTGTCCCGGGCACCTGCAGTCCCCTGAGGTCTCAGGGTCTCGGTTACTTGGTCGGGTGCCTGTATAGTCCCGACAAAGCCTAAGTACCCCGGGCATCCGCAGCACCGTGAGGTATTAGGGTTTTTGATCCTTGGTTGGGAGTCCGTAGCACTCAGACCAAGCTTAAGTACCCCGGGCATCCGCAACACCGCGAGGTATTAGGGTTTTTCTTCTTAGTTGGGCATCCGCAGCACCCAGACCAAGCCTAAGTACCCCGGGCATCCGCAATACCACGAGGCATTAGGGTTTTTGATTCTTGGTTGGGAGTCCGTAGCACCCAGACCAAGCCTAAGTACCCCGGGCATCCGCAGCACCGCGAGGTATTAGGGTTTTAATTCTTGGTTGGGCGTCTGCCGCACCCAGACCAAGCCTATGTACCCCGGGCATCCGCAGCACCGCGAGACATTAAGGGGGCGTTTGGTTTGTTTCATTTTCCATTTTCATTTTCTAGAAAACCGCATTTTCTAGTTTTCTGGAAAATAACTTTTTTTCATTCTCCAGTTTTCCAGAAAACGCTATGTTTTTTCCTGGAAAACAAAGCTGGAAAATGCAAACCAAACATGTTTTCCAGAAAACCGCATTTTCTACAGAAAATGAAAATGGGAAACAGACTGGAAAATGCAAACCAAACGCCCCCTAAGGTTTTTGATCCTTGGTTGGGAGTCCGTAGCACCTAGACCAAGCCTAAGTACCCCGGGCATCCGCAGCACCGCGAGGTATTAGGGTTTTTCTTCTTGGTTGGGCGTCCACAGCACCCAGACCAAGCCTAAGTACCCCGGGTATCCACAGCACCGTGAGGCATTAGGGTTTTTGATTCTTGGTTGGGAGTCCGTAGCACCCAGACCAAGCCTAAGTATCCCGGGCATCCGCAACACCGCGAGGCATTAGGGTTTTTGATTCTTGGTTGGGAGTCTGAACCCCCAGACCAAGCCTAAGTACCCCGGGCATCCGCAGCACCGTGAGGCATTAGGGTTTTTGATTCTTGGTTGGGAATCCGTTACACCCAGACCAAGCCTAAGTACCCCGGGCATCCGCACCACCGTGAGGCATTAGGGTTTTTGATTCTTGGTTGGGAGTCCGTAGCTTCCAGACCAAGCCTAAGTATCCCGAGCATTCGCAGCACCGTGAGGCATTAGAGTTTTTGATTCTTGGTTGGGAGTCCGTAGCACCCAGACCAAGCCTAAGTTCCCCGGGCATCCGCAGCACTGCGAGACATTAGGGTTTTTGATTCTTGGTTGGGAGTCCGTAACATCCAGACCAAGACTAAGTACCCCGGGCATTCGTAGCACCACGAGGCATTAGGGTTTTTGATTCTTGGTTGGGAGTCCGTTACACCCAGACCAAGCCTATGTACCCCGGGCATCCGCAGCACCGTGAGGCATTAGGGTTTTTGATTCTTTGTTGGGAGTCCGTAGCACCCAGACCAAGCCTAAGTACCCCGAACATCCGCAGCACCGCAAGGCATTAGGGTTTTTAATTCTTGGTTGGGAGTCCGTAGCCCCTAGACCAAGCCTAAGTACCCCAGGCATCCACAACATCGCGAGACATTAGGGCTTTTGATTCTTGGTTGAGAGTCCGTAGCACCCAGACCAAGCCTAAGTACCCTGGACATCCACAGCACCGCGAGGCAATAGGGTTTTTGATTCTTCGGTGGTACATTGGTATTTTGGAGAGGGCACGTTCCTTTATTACTTGGGTTCGCTGCAAGGCAGCAAAAAAACACATGTGGGTATACAATATGTAAGGTAAACCTTACCGGGACTGGAAGGGTCAGAGATAGTTGGCATGCCCAGGCCTCTCGAGCATTTTGTCCCTCTCCCCCTGTGCATGACCGCCTTCTCCAGCTAGCCTTCTGAAGTCCTTGGGTTCTTTCGGGATTCTGACCTGACTTCCCCACTGTAGCATCGCCGAGACACCAGCTGGTCCCCTTTGACTTCAATCACTCGGTCGCCTACGGGTAATTTTATCTTCTGGTGATAGACAGAGACCATCACCTAGAAGACACTGAGCGCCGGGTGGCCCAGGATGGCGTTGTAGGAGGAGGGAGTGTCCACAATCAAGAAAGGCATCCTCCTGGTCCTCTCCAGCACATCGCTACCCAATGAGAGTGATAGGGTGATTTGCCCTATCGACTGTACTCGATACCCCGTAAAGCCGAACAGTGGGGTCAAGATCGGGAGTAGCTCATCCTCGTCGATCTGCATCTGGTCCAGAGCCACCTTGTACAGGATGTTCACAGAACTTCCTGTGTCCATGAAGATGCGCTTAACCTCGTAGTTGGCGATGTGGGCTAGGATTACTATGACATCTTCATGGGGAGCTTCCACCTCTTCCAGGTCTGCTAGATAGAAAGAAATTGTAGGGTCGTGCTCCTGGCTCCGGCTCGTCCCAATAGAGTAGTTTTCCAGTCGCTAGGTATGAGTCTTCCTTGCATGGTGGGAATGTCCTCCGGTGGGTCCCCCAGAGATTACTCCAACATGTCCCGAGGGCAGGCCACTCATAGGGGTCTTGCCCTTCTGGAGATCTCTTTCTAAGGAGAGGGATCTTCGGGGGAGCAGGCCCCCGACTCCTTCCTCGCGATAGTGACCGAGACCGATGTTGGGTCTCATTTTCCCCGGTTTGCTGTCGCCGAGGAGAAAGGCTTCGCCGTGGAGACCTTTGGCGATACCCCACTTTATTCCACTTTCCCCGAGGTTTGGTGTCTACCTTCTCACCGAATTTCTTCTTCAAGGCATGACACTCCTTGGTGGAGTGTGTTGTGCTGCCATGAAAACCGTAGTACTTCGGCAATGGCTCCGGCTGCTCGGTATCCACCGTCTTAACCAGCCTTTGCCTACCCACCCATTGGTCCTTCCTGAGGTGAAGGTCTTTTCCTCGAGTTGGAGTTGGAGGCTCCCTCCTTTCAGACCGAGGAACGACTGGATGGAGGACTCCGGCCGATTCCTTGCGGCGGGCGTATTGTACCTCTTTCACGTTAACGTGCTTTACAGAACACCCCAGCAGATCATCGAAGCTGATGGGGGGCTTCTTCACCAGGGATCGAAAAAAATCCCCTTATGCGAGTCGTTGGGTGCAGGCACTGACGAGGATTTCCGACGTTGCACTGGGCATATCTTGGGCCACCCTGTTGAACCGCTGGATGTACTCCTTAAGCGGCTCATTCGACTTCTGCTTGAGGGCGAACAGATTGAGCACCGTCTTCTGATAGCGACGGCTGTTGGCGAAGTGGTGGAGGAAGACGGTTCTAAACTCCGCGAAGGAGTTGATAGAACCTTGTGGCAGCCTCTGGAACCATCGTTGGGATGCTCCAGACAGGGTGTTTAGGAACACCCACACCGTCAGTATACTGGTGCAGGAGTGTCGCGTTCTCAAACTTGCAGACGTGATCTTCCAGATCCGTCTTCCCGTCATAATCGGCCCAGGCCCACGGAATTGCTTCTGCATGGGGTCTTCTATAATCTCAGATGAGAAGGGAGTAGAGGGAACCTTATGGGAGGCCTTAGGTTCCTTCCTTTTCCCTTGTCCTTCTTCATGCCTCTGCACGCTGGAGGCTACCGAGTGGGCTTTCTCGATATCTCTGGGAGAGTCTTTTTGGGGGCCTGGGGCTGCTCCATCCCATCGTCCCACTGGTGTGACGGATCTCCGCGAGTGCGAGATGGAGACTCTAGGAATCTCCTCCCGCGCTGGAGCCCCTTGTTGTGAGGCAGCTTGTTCGACTTAGTGCTGCTCAAGCGCTTCTTTGATGGCGTTGGCTACCAAGCAGTTCAGTTCCTCCCTTGTTAGGACAATGGCTTGTCCCTCTGGCTCTGCCATCAGTGCTCCTTCTGGTGCTTTACTGGTTTCCCATAGACGACGCCAAACTTATTCCGGAAGGAATCGACGTCGATGGCTAGTCACCGAGGTCTAGCCCACGCGGATGCTGACAGGAGGGGAGGAACTCTGCGCCCTGCGAGAGCAACACGAGCGTTAGGGGAACACGCCACGCCGGAGGTTGTCTGGCGGAGCCCACTCCGATGCTTAAGTCAGTGGCTCGATGGAGAGGAGAAGTATTAAGTAGAAAGAAGTATGAGTAGCAGAGAATGCATAACCCTCCTTACCGGAGGGGTTGGACTACCTTTTATACCTGCGGCGGCTGTCTTGGTGCGTCCCATGATCTATGCCACGTCCCCCCTTCGTCGGTTACAGGATAGTCTTTGAAATGGTCCACGCCGCCATTAAGTGAGACTTGTTGCGATATTTAAGGGTCATGATGACTCTGTGCCAGTGGGGATGCTTATCCATAGATCCGAGAAAAAAGGGGGGATCGTTACTTGAGGTCGAATGTTGTGTGGGCTCCACTTCCTCGAGGTAATCTCGGGGTCTTCTGGCCCGAGCGATCGCGGGCGCTCCACTTCCCTGAGGTGGTCTCGGGACCCAACCTCCCGAGGTGATCCCGGGAGAGGTTTTTTGATCTGATCTTCCAGGGCGTGTTTACCATTGGGGGGGGGGGGGCCTGGAGACTCCTCTTCTCGAAAGTGTCCCGAGAGCTCTGAAAGGGGAGTTGCTCAGACTCGTCATATTTTGCCACGCAACTTCTTCATCCCACGTGCTCGCCACGGGCTATTTAACCCCATTAATGTATATATGAAAGACCAATAATAGAAATTATACATTTTCTTATATAACTAATTACATCATATAAAAAAATGTAACATTTATACATGATATTAATCTAGGAAAAAACTTATGACGAAGTTTCAATTAAGAGAAATTATGTGACAATTTTAAAAAAGAAAGATCTTAGCATATATTAAAATAACTAAGAATAGATATGAGAAGAGTAAAGATAATAGGCAGTTTAACCAAAGCATTTTTATAAAAATAAGATTATATTAAGGATATCTCTAAGTTATACTTTTTTACATTAACTATAAATGAGGTCTCTAAACACATATTATTATAATACATATTATTTATAGATGACATTGTTTGAGTGGATAAGATATGTAAAGAAATAAATGCAAATTCAAATTTTAGCAATAGACAATGGGATTGAAGGTTTTAGATTTAGTAGATTAGTGATAGAATATATGAAATTTAAACTCGAGATAATTGTTAAAAAGGAGATGATAAATTCCTTGTAACTAAAATTTTATGTTACTAGGTCGTTGTTCCGGAAGTAAACGACAAGGATGGAGAATCACCACAACGTAGCCTGGAGTGACTACGGGGGAGAACGCTTACGCCTGCGAGATTAACACGAGCGTAAAGGGGATACCAAGTACCTCTCTGATTCTCAAGTCAGAAATCTCTCTAATAAGGAGAAAACAAGAAATCAAAGTACCAAAGTTTTTTTTCATAGTAAACGAGAGACTTCACCTGGGTGCCAAGTACCTTATATATTCGATGTTTATCCTTTGCACGCCTCCCCTCCTCTATAACTGCCTCTCTTACTCCCACATTTAATGGTCCGTGGTTGTTCGGTAGTCGTTCTCCTCTCAAGAAAGCCAGTAACAATCATCACACTCATTAAGTCTATTATTATCATGCGTTATAGGTAATAACTATCTGCAGGATTTCCTATTCTGAAGGGAAGGTGCTTGAAGCTGTCTCATAGTAAGCTTTTCCCAATTTGTTTTCATTTTACTGAGCTTCTCTTTGGGCTCCACTCTCCCGAGCTGGTCTCTGGATTCTTCCTCTCGGTCTAGTCTCGGAGACCTCCTCACTGGGCTAACCTCGGGCATTCGACTCTCCCAAGCTGGTCTCGGGACTCTTCTGTAGGATCGGTGTCGTCGATAGAGGGGGGGGTGAATATCAACTTGAAAAAATCTTTTCGTAAAACTCGACGTTCGTTTGTTGGTTCTAGTCAGAGAGTTAGTAGCACAATGAAAAATAAAGAAACAAACGAAAGACACAATAGAAGACACGCAGGTTTTTATTTGGTTCCCAACCCCCCAGGGTTAGTACGTCCAAGGCCTAATCACGGGTAGCGCCCGTCCACTAATGGTCTCCTTTCTGGACTTTCCAGAGGCGGAGAAACCCGTCTTATAGTTCAAGTTTACAATCAAAAAATTTCTAACTTAAGCTCCTCTTTGCTCCTTTGTCACACATCAAAAAAAGATTACAAAAAAAAACTTGTACCGACAATGGGAAAAAAGTATAACTCAAGTCTTTTTCCCTTTGTAAGATCATTTCTCTCCTCTTTTTGAAAATACTTAGGATAATTCTTTGAAAACATATATAATTTTTGAATTTTTTTTTCAAAACTCTTCTCCCTTTTTGAGAAAAACTAGGTACTTGTTTTATAAAAAAAAATACTTAATTGCACCAACAATAGGGGAAAAAACTATTTATGAAAAAAATTGAACTTCCCTCAGTCTTACAACAATCCTAGGAATCTTGTTGATCACAAGGAAATTTCTATATGTCTTAGGGATTTTTCCATAAATGAATATTTTTAATAAAATTTTGATTTGAAAACATAATAATTTTCTTGATTTGATTTCTTTTCCAGTCTGACACAATCCTAGGAAACCTTGTTAACTACAAGAAAATTTTCCTAAGTGTCCTGAAAATTTTCCAAACTCAAAATAAGATGAATTTTTTAAAGCCTTTGTTCAAAAGATGGAAAGATTTTCACAAAGTAATTTAAAAAAAAACGATTTTGAAAAGATAGTGTTTTGAAAAGAGAATACTATGTTTTCAAAATGATTTTGAAAATATACTGTATGAAAACATAATATTTTTGAAACATTTAATAGTTCTTTTAATTTAACCTCCCCCTAAACTTGACATAATCCTAGGAAGCTTGATGACTATAAGTGATCTTCCTCTGAGTCTTAAGGTTTGATTCAAACGAAAAGAATTATCTAATAATTTTAAAAAAAAATGGTCAGAAAATATAATTAATTTCTTTTGATTAGGACTCCCCCTAAACCTGACACAATCTTAGGAATCCTTGAAGATCATACTGTTAGATTGTGACAAGCAAGCTAGAGGGGGGTGAATAGCTTCTTTCGAATTTTCTATCTACAACGTTAGCAAGCGCAAGCGGAAATCTAATAAAACAAATGAAAACATTGCTAACTGATAAGCACCATTTTATTGATTATTTTAATTGCTAAAATCCATGTTTGACCCATGTTTTACTTGCTTAACTATGATTTTACCCTAGGTTTTAGGATTTCCTCTTATTTTGGACTTAATTGCAAATTTGCACATTTTTGGATTATTTGGCCACTAATTTTTTGATATATTTTTGTAGGCATGAAAGGATCCTGGACCTAGGGCATACTGGGTCAAACTTGAGTCGGAAGTGGAACCGGATCGAATTATAAAGCTTACGATTAATCCGGGCCGTCCGATTCAAGAGCGGCTAGATCTGAGCCATCCGGGACCATCTGAAGCAATCCGAGATAGGGTCAGGGTTGATCAAGTACTCTGATCATGATCTGAAGGTTTCATCCCAATCAGAGCTCATTCAACCGTTGGATCAAGCTTGGAGGGCTCTAGATCGTCCATTCAAAGATTAGGTTGATCTGGACCATCCGTTGCACATATGGAGGATCCGAGCTACCACGAGGCAGATCCTGACCCTAGATCATCATCATAAAAATTTGGCTCAAATCAGAGCAAGATCAGCCGTTGGATTGATGTGGAGAAATCTGGGCCGTCCAATGCTTATGTATTTAATCAAATTTCCTGCGCAGCTCACCCTCGTCGCATCTTCGCCACAAACGTCGTCTTCTTTGATAGTTCTTAGCTTCTCTTCGGTTTTTCTTCAATCCGAGGCGCGACCGCATCATTCTCTCCTTTGGATCAAGTTTCAGATCATTGGAAAAGAGTTTCCGAGAAGAATCTAGCTCTAAATTGCCCAAGAACAGGATTGATCGAGGTCTCGTCAGTTTTGCCATCAATTCCTGGAATTCAATGCTGCGCACCATTTCATCCATATGAGAAGTTCAGAGGGGTTCCCTGAAATGCTCAGATCAATCCCAATCCATCATCGCAGCTGAGTTGAAGGAATTGGATGGGTTTTCGCATTTGAGCAGAGCTGAGCTAGATTTGCTTCGCAGAGGCAGTTTTTCGGCGATGTGTTGAGCTTGCGGGTTCGAGGCTCATATCTTGTGTGACGGCAAGACGAATTTGAGCTCAGAGAAGGGATAGATGCTAGTTTAGTTAGTTAATTTCAGTGTTTTTAGCTGTAATTTCCATTACTGTCGTGTTTGGTTTCTGTTTTGGTTTCAGATTGGTTACTTCGTTTACTGCATTGTTACAGATTAAAGTAGTTTCAATTCTTGCAGGTAGTCAGTTAGTGAACTTGTGTAGTGATAGATTGCATTTAATTTCAGTTTATTTCTGTGTTTTATGCTTGCGTATTAGATTCTTGCTTGCGTGCCATTTTTAGTGTTCTGCGTATCAGATTCAATCAGTTTCAGTTTCAGTTTTCTGAATTTGTTTTCAGTTGTAATTAGGTTTCGGTCCTCAAGTTGCAAGTGTTAGAATGGCAGCTTGTAGTGAGCGATTGCAACTAGTTTAGTTTGCTTCATATTTGATTTCATTTCTGCACTTCTGCTTAGATTTTCTGCTCAATCTGTTGCGTGCCAATTTCAGTTCGTGAATCAACTTTACTTCGAAAACACTTCAGTTGCTATTTCTGAAAAATGTGTCACTTAAGCAATAGCTTTATTTAAGCTTCTTTGAACTCTAGTATGCGTGCGAATTCAGCTTGCATCTGTTGCTTGTGCACCCAATTTATTTCTGAAATTCTGCATCCAGATCATGCAATTCTGCACTCATGTGCTGCTTAGAATTCTTGCTGCATTCTTGGGCAGTTTCTGCAGAATTAGTTCTTAGCATCAGTTCCATGTATCAATAAACTAACTGAATTCATATTGCTGCATTCGAAATTTCTGCAATCCGAAATCTGTTCATCCAATTCTGCAACCTAGTTGTGCCAAATCTGCTGATCAATTCCATTTCTGCATATCATCAGATTTCATTTCTGAAGTTGTATCTGGAAGATCTGCATTCGAATTCTATAGCCTTTGATTCAGCTGTTTTGTTGGAATCTTCATTCAATGTGTGGCAGCATTAAATTTCTGACAGCATGAACTTCATTACTACATAGGACTTCAGTCCATTATTTCTGCAATTTAGTTGTGTCTGAATTCAATAGCTTTCGAGTCTAAATTTCTCCACTTATCCCTGCACAGAACTTCACCAATATCCTTCTCTTGTCGATATGAATTGATTAGTTCATTCTGAATTGCTAATTTACAGTGTAAGCATTTAATTCAGCTATTGGCACTTGAATTTTCTTTTCTTTGTATCAAGTTCATTGTGATTGCTGCACTTTGTATCAAGAACAGTTTTGGCAGTGACAGGTGCCAAATTAAGTGAAATTTTCAGTGTGTTAGTGAGCTGGGAGATAGTTTGTTTCATGCATGGCTTGAGTTTGAATTCCAACTTCCCTTCCGGCATTAATAGCAAGTTTTAACTCTACAACTAGGCTTAAGTGTTCTGCATTAGCTTTAATTGAAAATTTCAGCCTTGTTCTAATTCACTTGCTTAGCATTTACTGCCATTAAATTCGAATTTGTTTCCCAAATTTAGTTAAGTTGCATTGGTTGATTAAGTCTCCCAAAGGGAGCTCATTAGTTGCCATTTCATTGTTTAGTTCATTGGGTCAAGTTTCTTCTCTTTTAATTGCGATTTCATTGCCGATTGCTACCCAAAACCCAAATTTTATTTGAAACCCAAAAACACAAACGACACCTAAATACAAGCGCGAATCAAACACAACAACTAGTCCCGAGGAAAAATACGACCTGTGGCCCCTTTACTACGTTTTCATATTTTGATTGCAAAAAGGGTTTCCAGCACATTTATAAATTCTAAATTTGAGACCCACATTCGTGACAGTATATTTTGGGTCCTATCACTAACGCAACCTGATTTACATGGTTCGGAGATGATGTTCCTACTCCACGGTAGTCCGTAAGGTGGATGATCCCTAATCCTTCGGCAGATGACTCCCCGGAGCACCTCCAGCTAGATCTCGTAGCTCCTTGTGGGTGGAGAAACCTCTCCACAACTTCTGGACACTATCTGAGCAAAGTAGGCTGCTAACCAGCTCTATCCAAGCAGGTTTCGCCGAGAAAGAAAAGCCTAAAACGAGCTCCTTTAAATAGAGCTCGAGTCTGAAATAGTCGCTACCAGTCGACTGCCCCTGGGGCAGTCGACTGGTGCCACTCAGATTCGAACGTTACAAGCCCAATGTTCGAATCATCAGCCATCACCAGTCGACTGCCCCAGGGGCAGTCGACTGGTCCTCCCCTAAGCCTAGGGTTACCCTTCCTGAGTACATTTCTCTCCACACTCGAACCCTCCCGGCTTAGTTCCCGAGTACAAACACTCACACTCGGACCCTTATAACTTGGTTGACTCTTCAATTAGCAGTCTCGATCTGTTGCCTTCACACCCTCTTCATCTTTGGCTCCCGTTCCTCAGATGCGCACGCAAACCCTCGGCTTGCCTCCATGCCATCCTTCATGCATGCCTTGAAGTCTGCGTTCCTCAGCTCATCGTCTCTCCTTCAGCAGCCTCGATCTGTCGACCTTCAAGCCCTCTTCGACTTTGGCCCTCATCCCTCGAATACTTACACAAGCCCGCGGCTTGCCTCCATGCTACCCTTCACGTACACCTCGAAATCCGCTTCCCTCGGCTCATCGTACCTGCTTTGTCCATGGTCCCTCGGATGCGCATGCAAGCCCACGGCTTGCCTCCATGCCACCCTTCACCTGAAGTCATCCAACCAAGTCTATGTGTACCTACAAACTTGCACACTTACATACACATATTAAACCAACAATAAACCCTAACTTACCCATATTGACACACACATCAAAACCCATGATTCTCCAGATCATACTTGGGTCGATTGCCCCAACAATCTCTCCCTTTTTGATGTGTGACAATATGTTTAAGTTAGGTAAACAAAAACAACAACAACAATAGCAATTGAAAATTAAATCATAGCAAACAAGAGGCAACCTCCCCCTTAACTTATGCCCTTTCCCAATTTTCAATTCTCACAATCACACCACCACAAGTTTTCTCACGTCAAGTTAAACCTAACTTAACACCACAAATTCTTCCCCTTTGACACCATCAAAAAGATTGCCCCAAGCAATCCTAACCCTAGTGCCAAAAAGAACCCAAACTACCTCTGAAAAACCCTTTAGAAGTCAAACACAGCCATACCAGTCGACTGCAAATCCATCAGTCGACTGGCCTATGTAGTTCGCAAACTACCAGAAACATCAGTCGACTGCCCCTAGGGCAGTCGACTGATACAGTCCAACTTTGAATTTTCAGCCCAAATTTAGAATATATTTTCATGAAAATGCCAATTAAGAGATAATCTATCAGTCGACTCCATACAAAATGCCAAATTAAGAAGATCACTTATAGTCGACTGGTATGGCTGTGTTCCAGCAGCAGCAGATGGGCTTTCAGACTGCTATTCAGGGGGAGGTTCATGGACTCACAGAGACCTTTCAGAGGTTTCAGCTGTGGCAGGACGAGACGTACGACATGATACAGCAGTTGCACCTCACGTACCAGGCTCCTCCTCCTCCTCCAGGTGACAACATGCAGTAGATTTTAGTTGATGGTTGAGTGTTGAGAGTGTTTTGTTTAGATTTACATTTTATCTCTCAAACACTTTCTTTTGGAATTGTAATATTTAGCTACTTCGGGGCTTTAGTCCTTGTGTTACTTTCATGTTTTATTTTTAAGTCATGTATGAAACAACTGTTTATGCTTTTATATTACTTTGTGAGATTTTATGTCATGGCTTGATATTGCTTATGTTGTTTGAAATTCATGAATTGCTATTGAATGATAAGATATGACTTATATTAGCACAAGGGAAGGTTCATGTATATGTATCTAAGGTTAAGGATAAAAGATTGGGAGGTTTGTCATATTAAAAATACATGAGAAAAAGGGGGAAGTGAAAGCAATTCTATGTATAAAATGGTAATGGTTGAAGTTGGCAAACACATGGATTCATATATGGATTTCAAAGTTGATACAAAATGTCAATTTTTGAGGAGATTAGAGTTTGTACCAAAAGTCAAGCACATTTGATATTTTTCATGAAAATATATTTTTCTAGGATAGATTATCTCTGAATATATTCGACTGATACAGTAGACTGATTGGACTTATGGTGTGACGAGAGAGTGAAATATGTGTGGAGTGTACAATTGTAACGACCCAGAAAATTCTCTTAATATTTTCTTAAAATATTAAGCATGCCTAGATAATTTTCTAAGGGATCTAGAAATATTAATGTGAACTTTGGCCTAGAAAATCCATGTTTTCTCATTTAAATTAGGAAAAAGGGCACTAATGGGCCTTATATGGGCTTTTAGTACCATAATTATTGGTGAATTTTAGGTAAAAATTTATAGAAATATAAAGGAATTTTAATGAGAAATATTTACATAATTATGGGGGAATTTTTAAAGGATTTTCGAAATTTATAGGAAATAAATAAAAAAAATAGAAAAATTAGTGCATGGACTAAGGATTGAACCTTGGACCTCTTCTACAACCATGTATGCTTTAACCAACTCACCTAGCAAGGGATTTCTATGAGGAAATGAAGTGAATATAGGTTAAGGCTTAGAAGAAGATGAAGGGTCATGAAGAGACTCTTCATTTGCCTCCTTGATGGGTTATAAAGAGGGGGGTTTGAGAGTTACTTCTTCCTTCCATCAATTGCATTTTCTTCCTCCCTCCTCCCTCATCCTAGCCGAACACCACAAGGGTGGTTCTCCCTTGGAAAAGCTCCACAAGAAGGTCTCATCACCAAGATCTAAGGATTTTCCAAGGATACAAAGGCAAGGGGGTTCAAGTGTCCAAAGAAATTGCAATTTTCTTCTCTTTTAAGGTCTAAAAATCAAGATCCACCAAGGTAAGACTCCCTCACCTGTGGTATAATAGTTCTCTATGATTTTTAGCATTTTATCATGATATAAAGTTAGTTTTGGGGTTTATGTTGAAGAAACCATGATTTTGGCCCTATAGCTTTCGGCCTTAGGGTTTTTGAATCCATGATGATGCTAAAAATCTATATTATGTTTTCTAATGTGCCCTCATAATGTTTAGAGATTAAATATAATTTTTGGGAATTTTTGGGGTACCCTAGGATCCCCTAGGGTTTCGGCCATCCCATGAATCCATGGGTAGGGTTGAATCTAAACCCTCAAGCATGTGTTTTGTGTATTATCATGATATAAGGGAGATTGAAGGGGGCTTATGGGAACTTTTACAAGGCTTTGTGACCCCCACAAGTTTCGGCCAAATAGGGATCTAGGGCAAAAAGTTAGGGCTTCCCTCAAGCAAGGGTCCCAATGGCCTTATGGTAGAGTATGTTTGGTGTTTAATGTTTGATTGGGGTTTTCATGAAATTTTTCCATGCACCCATGGCCATGTAGGGTTTCGGCCAGCACAAGGAAAGATGGCTAAAGGTTAGAGATAACCCTAATTATGAGCCCTAATGGCCTCCCATGGTCTTATAAGTAAAGTATGATTGATTCTTTACCTTATGCTAACTTACTTGTTTATGAAATGGATGGAACTCCACCTTATGGGTTTCGGCCAAGCCTTGGACCTAGGGTTTTGGGGTGGAGTTAGGATTCAAAGAATGATGATTTATGTTATCATGAAGTATATATATATATATATATATATATATATATATATATATATTATGTATATACATATATATATATATATATATATATATATATATATATATAGGTTCAAGCATGTGGTAGAAGTCATGTTACCTATACCCTTAACCTTAAGCACCATGTTTATGTTGTATGTTATGATTGAATGCCATGCTTATTAGGGTTTATTATGAATGTCTTATGTTTATGCCATGTATTTGAATGATAGGTAGAATGTTATGAGAATCCTACTTATGCATGCTTGAGATAGATACCATGCTTAGGCAAGAAATGCAATGTTTACCTTAGGTATCATGATTATACAAGCTCTATGTAGTAGGATAAATATCTATGAAAAACATGTCATGTTCGATGCAATGCTTACCTTCTATGATATGATCATGCAAGTACTAGGAATAGGAATGATGTTTAGGTATGCATGCCATGTTTATGTTGAAAGATGTATGCCATGTTGTATGAATAATGATGCATGCCCTGTTGAATGAATAATGATGCATGTCATGTTGTATGAATAAAGATGCATGCCATGTTTATGGAAAAAAAGATGCATGCCATGTTTATGGAAAAAAAGATAATGCTCATGCCTTTCAGGCATCATGATGCTATGTAATAAGTATGAACAATGAAAGGACAAGCATGTGTTAAGTCATGCTTTATGTAACATGGTTATGCTATGAATGTCTTATGAATAATGAAACATGTAAAGTATTTTACTTTATGAATGGGCTTGTACCGGACCGAAGTATGGGTCCAAGGGATGGGCACCTTAAGAACGCCCCGGTTCTGGACTACCGACTATGCTGTCCACGGTTCTGGCACTACCGTAGCTGTGCAACAGGGATGGGCTCCTTAAGAACGCCTCGGTTCGGGGACTACCGACTATGCTGTCCTTACCCTAGTAGGTCGGGGCTCGCTACCTCGGACTTGCTAGGGATGCGCGCTATGATGTATGTATGTGGTACAAGCCGGGGACCCCAATGATATGATGATTATGTTTAAGCATTTAAAAGTATGTTTTAAAAGTTAAGCATCCTTATGTATATGCATTCCACTCATGCATTCATTCATGTTATGCATTATGCCATGCTGATAAGATTTTATGATTACTCTTCATGTTAAGAAAGATGCATGAGAATAATTGATCTATGTCATAATTATGTTAAGACGATGCTCATATGCTATGATAGGAAGTATGCTTATGTTTATGCCATACAGGTTGGTTTATGCCATGCTAGAAATGTTCATCATGTTATATTTATATCATGTATTATGCCATGCTAGAAATGGTTATTATGTTATATTTATACCATGTATTATGCCATGCTAGAAATGTTTATCATGTTATGTTTATACCATGTATTATGCCATGCTTGAAATGTTCATTATGATATGTTTATACCATGTCTCATATGCCATGATAGGAATGTTCACTTATGTTTAAGTTCATGCCATGTCAAGTATATGATAAGTGATTCAAGTTGTTATGTTCTAAGTAGATCACCAAGTATGTTAATGTTTCATGTGCTCATTATGAAATGACGAATGGTTTGTGAGTAGGAAAGAGTCTTACTAAGCCTGTGTGCTTATAGTCTTATTTCCTTATACCGCAGATCATTCAAGGGGACAATGAGGAAGCAGCAGGAAGGGCAAGAACACATGTGTGTGGTAGTGACTTGGCCCAGGGAACCCTATGTTTATCGTTTATGCTAGAACTTTATTTTAGTCACTTATGAATGCTTGAATAATGACTTATGGAACTCTATGATGTGATGTTAAGTATGACATGATATGATGTTTAAGTATGAAGTCAATATGCCGAGTTTCCATGTCATTATGTTAAGAATGGTAGTAGGGCATGTACGTGTAAGTTTTAAAGTTATTCCGCTGCCTTACGATGTCTACATGCCCTAAGTATGATAACGTAACGCCGTTTATGGAAAACGGAAAAAAAAGCGGGCGTTACAGGTTGGTATCAGAGCAGTAACCATCTCACTACACACACATCAAGTTCTCTTCCTGCCGCTTCCAAGTAAGTACCTCTCTGCATATCTTATGATATTAAGCACTTCTAGGATACTTTATGATTCTAGAATATGTAAGAATGAATGATACCTTATGATAGATGATGGAAAGTAGTTGCATATTTTATTTGCAAAATATGTACATATGTACATATGAACGATATTTTTCTATTGTTTTATTTATGAAGGTCAAATAATTATTATTTAGAATTTAAGGGTAGGAAAAGTGGTTACATATTTTAATCACTAGGTTAGACGAAACCGATTGTGTGTGTGTTTTTCTCTGTATATATTTGCGAATTGAAAAAAAGAAATGGTTTTGTACTGGTTTGGTTAGTTGGGTACTAACTATGTTGTTTTTCCAATTCCAGATGTTGCATGAGAATTACACTGAGAGGTGCCACGAGCTGATGGTGCGAATAGAGGAAGTTGAGTACAGTCCGACCCTTGGAATTCAAGGCAACATGGGGTTCTTGGATTGGCTATTCTAGAAACTGGAGCAGGAAGGGTTTCTAGTCGTGGATGATCACAGGATCGGAGCTCTACTTCGCTCATTGCCCAATCGGGAGAGAGAGGTTGCTCATCAGGTCTGGGGGCAGCGCGAATGTCGTCTCTCGTACACAGAATTATGCAAGCAACTTCTTCGCTATGAGTTCCCGGAAGACCTGGGGGACTCGGAGGAGGATCAGGAGATGCTTGAAGAGGACCCGGAGATGTACGAAGAGGGCCCTGAGCCGTTTGAGGAGGATCCTGAGAGGTACGAGGAGGATTCCGAGCCGTCCAAAGAGGATCCTGAGATATACGAGGAAGATCCCGAGCCATTCGAAGAGGATCCCGAGATGCTCGAGATGTTTGAGGAGACCGATGAGCGAGGAGATTCGAGGTTTGAAGAAGACCCCGAGATGCTCGAATGTTGAGGAGGACCCGGGATGTTTGGGGAAGACCCTGAAGTGGCTGAGGAGGTTCCCGAGATAGAGGAAGAGGATCCGATGGAGACGGTAGAAGATCCTGAGGCAGGCCAAGGAGAGATGAACGAAGGAGTGGCAGTGACTGCTATGATGTTCTTTGTTTTGGGTGTGATGGCAGCCCATCTAGCTCACTGAGTGAGGATAGTTTTGTATATAGCCTTATCAGACGTGATAAATAAATTTTAGTGATATAATAAATAAGAGCTTATCTACCTTATAGCAATCATACGACAAATATGGGCTAATACAATTTATAAACTCAGGTTGAGGACTAAGGTTTTGGAAGCATAATGTGAGTCGGTATCACAATAAGTATATGATTATGATTATGATGTAGGCGTGCAAGTATATCATGGAGTTGACCATAACAATATCACCCACACTATGTGAGGACATGTTGGAAAAAAATAAAATGGTGATCTGAGTCTCCAGAAAATAAAACAGGAGATCTTAGAAGGAAAGGGCGACGGTTTTCATATCGCCAAGGGGGGGGGGTACTATACCTTAGGGATCGTCTATGTATCCCTAATGATCCGGAGCTTCAAAGAAAAATACTGACGGAAGCCCACGAGACCCCTTATTCGATGCATCTAGGATCCACCAAGATGTATCAAGATCTGAAAGAGAAGTTCTGGTGGTCCGGTATGAAGAGGGATGTGGCTCAGCATGTTAGTACTTGCATGACTTGCCAACGAGTAAAAGCAGAACACCAGCGACCCGGAGGAGTTCTGCAGCCACTAGCGATTCCGGAGTGGAAATAGGAAGACATCTCTATGGATTTTATTTCGGGGCTTTCTAGGACTACGAACGGATATGATGCAATATGGGTAATTGTGGACAGGCTGACAAAGTCTGCTCACTTCCTGGCGATTAAGATGACTTACTCGATTGAGCAACTTGCTCAATTATACGTTAAGGAAGTGATTAGGCTTCATGGAGTTCTCAAGACCATCATCTCAGATAGGGATGGTCGCTTTACTTCGCATTTCTGGGAATGTGTTCAAAAGTCCCTCGGCATTAAATTGCGATTTAGCACCGCCTTTCACCCTCAGACTGACGGGCAAACGGAACGGGTGAATCAAATACTGGAAGATATGTTGAGAGCTTGTGCCCTGGATTTCAAGGGAAGTTGGTGTCGATATCTATGCTTGGCAGAATTTGCTTACAACAATAGCTACCAAGCTACTATTGGAATGACACCTTATGAAGCCTTGTATGGGAGGAGATGTAGATCTCCGATCTGTTGGTACGAGGGTGGTGAAAAGAAGGAAATGGGGCTCACAACGGATGTTATCGACAGCGCCACCCGAGCTATACAGAATATTCGACAACGGATAGAAACTGCTCAGAGCCGGCAGAAGAGTTACGACGATGTCCGACGTAGACCACTGGAATTCAATGTTGGAGATTGGGTGTTTCTCAAAGTGGCCCCTATGAAGGGGGTGACAAGATTTGGGAAGAAAGGAAAACTAAGGCCGCGCTATGTGGGGCCGTACCGGATTCTGAAAAGAGTCGGTAAAGTGGCATATGAGCTAGAGCTACCTCCAGAGATGTCAGCTATCCATAACGTATTCCATGTGTCCCTGCTTAAAAAGTGTATCCCAAATATGGACCAAGTGATCGAGCCGCAGACAGTACAAGTGTAAGAGGACCTAAGTTATGAGAGCAGACCCATCCAGATTTTGGATAGGGAGGTCAAGAAGCTGAGGAGTAAGGAGGTACCCTTAGTCAAGGTCCTATGGCAAAGTCAACGGTTCGAGGAAGCTACCTGGGAACGCGAGGACGAGATGAGGCGCAAGTACCCGGAGTTATTCTAAGTTCGAGGACGAACTTTCACGAGGTATGGGGGATTGTAACGACCCGGAAAATTCTCTTAATATTTTCTTAAAATATTAAGCATGTCTAGATAATTTTCTAAGGGACCTAGAAATATTAATGTGAACTTTGGCCTAGAAAATCCATGTTTTCTCATTTAAATTGGGAAAAAGGGCTCTAATGGGCCTTATATGGGCTTTTTAGTACCATAATTATTGGTGAATTTTAGGTGAAAATTAGTATAAATATAAAGGGGTTTTAATGAGAAATATTTACATAATTATGGGGGAATTTTGAAGGAATTTTCAGAATTTATAGAAAAAAATAGAAAAATTAGTGCATGGACCAAGGATTGAACCTTGGACCTCTTGTACAACCATGTATGCTTTAACCAACTCACCTAGCAAGGGATTTCTATGAGGAAATGAAGTGAATATAGGTTAAGGTTTAAAAGAAGATGAAGGGTCATGAAGAGACTCTTCATTTGCCTCCTTGATGGGTTATAAAGAGGGGGGTTTGGGAGTTACTTCTTCCTTCCATCAATTGCATTTTCTTCCTCCCTCCTCCCTCATCCTAGCCGAACACCACAAGGGTGGTTCTCCCTTGGAAAAGCTCCACAAGAAGGTCTCATCACCAAGATCTAAGGATTTTCCAAGGATACAAAGGCAAGGGGATTCAAGTGTCCAAAGAAATTACAATTTTCTTCTCTTTTAAGGTCTAAAAATCAAGATCCACCAAGATAAGACTCCCTCACCTGTGGTATAATAGTTCTCTATGATTTTTAGCATTTTAGCATGATATAAAGTTAGTTTTGGGGTTTATGTTGAAGAAACCATGATTTTGGCCCTATAGCTTTCGGCCTTAGGGTTTTTGAATCCATGATGATGCTAAAAAAAACTATATTATGTTTTCTAATGTGCCCTCATGATGTTTAGAGATTAAATATAATTTTTGAGAATTTTTGGGGTACCCTAGGATCCCCTAGGGTTTTGGCCATCCCATGAATCCATGGGTAGGGTTGAATCTAAACCCTCAAGCATGTGTTTTGTGTATTATCATGATATAAGGGAGATTGAAGGGGGCTTATGGGAACTTTTACAAGGCTTTGTGACCCCCACAAGTTTCGGCCAAATAGGTATCTAGGGCAAAAAGTTAGGGCTTCCCTCAAGCAAGGGTCCCAATGGCCTTATGGTAGAGTATGTTTGGTGTTTAATGTTTGATTGGGGTTTTCATGGAATTTTTCCATGCACCGATGGCCATGTAGGGTTTCGGCCAGCACAAGGAAAGAGGGCTAAAGGTTAGGGATAACCCTAATTATGAGCCCTAATGGCCTCCCATGGTCTTATAAGTAAAGTATGATTGGTTCTTTACCTTATGCTAACTTACTTGTTTATGAAATGGATGGAACTCCACCTTATGGGTTTCGGCCAAGCCTTGGATCTAGGGTTTTGGGGTGGAGTTAGGATTCAAAGAATGATGATTTATGTTATCATGAAGTATATATATATATATATATATATATATAGGTCCAAGCATGTGGTAGAAGTCATGTTACCTATACCCTTAACCTTAAGCACCATGTTTATGTTGTATGTTATGATTGAATGCCATGCTTATTAGGGTTTATTATGAATGTCTTATGTTTATGCCATGTATTTGAATGATAGGTAGAATGTTATGAGAATCCTACTTATGCATGCTTGAGATAGATACCATGCTTAGGCAAGAAATGCAATGTTTACCTTAGGTATCATGATTATACAAGCTCTATGTAGTATGATAAATATCTATGAAAAACATGTCATGTTCGATGCAATGCTTACCTTCTATGATATGATCATGCAAGTACTAGGAATAGGAATGATGTTTAGGTATGCATGCCATGTTTATGTAGAAAGATGTATGCCATGTTGTATGAATAATGATGCATGCCCTGTTGAATGAATAATGATGCATGCCATGTTGTATGAATAAAGATGCATGCCATGTTTATGGAAAAAAAGATGCATACCATGTTTATGAATGAAGATAATGCTCATGCCTTTCAGGCATCATGATGCTATGCAATAAGTATGAACTGTTAGTGATATGAGAGAAGTGTCCTAAGGCAATCGCCTTATGATGTAAACATTTATATTAATAAATGATAATTCACTATTTGAGTATACATGTTTTGTGTATTTGATTGGGATCTTAAACTCATCTACTGAATGTCCGCAATACAACTCACAGCATAAGAGAATTTGTGATGGGATCACAACTAGTGATTATCTCTAATGTGCAATTGTGAAGTATTGAAATATCCCTAGTCGATGAATTGATAAAACGGACATTATCAATTCTGTTGAGACTAGCATGGGTTATTCTCTAATCAGCTGATTTCACTGGCTGGTGACATTGGGATGTCCGGAGATAAACATGGATGCTAGTTAAGGGAACTAGTTCATTGGAGTGACTAGCTGTAAAACTTCATATGGAATCTATAAAGATATGTCAATGAAGTTCTTACTGTGGCTTAAGTCGATGTTCCTTTGACTTGCGGTGTTCAAGTCATCTTGGTCATGGAGACTTATACTTTGACATCTTAAGCAAGCATCTCCAAGGAGGTGTGGACCCAGGATGATTGGGTATGAGCCGAAGTGCCCGAAGATGTTTGAACAGCCTACAAAGGATTCACCACTCCTTGCGAGGAGATGTATACCCAGGCCTATCGTCGGATTGTTACTCAAAACCTCTGGCCAGAGTATATCATGTTAAGAGTGCAAGTCTCTTAAATACATGAGAGTAATTAGAAATCCAAAGGACGAGAAAGACATTACTTGGGCTAGGTGTGACGTAGTCAGCCTAGTGGGGACTGACACAATAGATCGTGTCCTGAACCAAGTGGGTATAAGATGGTGAAGGGAATGGGGCACGATTTATTAGAGCTGCTGAAGGGTTTCAGAATAATTTCTTCTGAGGTCAAACCGTTGATCTTTCGATTAATTGGGGGTCATGATGTACTACTAGGTGCCACTCATGATCGTTCTATAATTGGTTAATTATAGGCGGCCAACATAAATCGAAAGCCTATTTAGTCACACGCACTACGAGTAATCCGAGGGATTTAAAACGAGTTGAAAATTAGATTTTCCGATCAAGAGAAATAAGTCGAATCTGAGTTAGTCAAAGGCGCAATGGAAGCTAAAAATGACTAAGTCTTTTGAAGGCTTTTTGGGTGAATTAAATGAGTTTAATTGCGGGGTTCGGTTCGGTTTGGGCCGGCCAAAGAGGGTGCCAAACCCCCTTGGTGGCCGGCCACAAAAGGGAGAAAAACCAATTTAATTGGTTTAATTAATAAAATGAATCTAGTGCGATTTATTTTATAAATTATGGATAAATAAATTTGTATAAGAAATTTATATAAATAAATTTATAGAAATTTATTCTTTTATGGAAGATTAAAATAATCCATGAATTGGTTTATTTTAATTTTTTAAAATCAATTATGAATTGATTTTTCCATAATAAGAAAGTTTATAAATTCCTTATAAAATTTATTCCATAATTTAAAGAGAAGAAGAATTGTTTTATTATAAATTAGTTATAATAAGACTCGCTTAAACGGAACAATTAATAAGAGAATTTATAAGATAAATTTCTTATAACTAATTCCGTTAATTCCGTTAAGAGGGAGACTTAGCAAAGGAGTTGCTACTATATAAAGGAACCAAAGGCAAGCCCTTATCCTAATTAAGAGATTAATTATTCCTCTCTCCTCTCTCTTAATCTCTCTCTCCTCCTTCTCCCTCTCTTCCCTTAGGGCCGGCGCCCACCCTAGCTCCCCTAGGGCCGGCGCCCAACCTACATCCAAGGTGGTGGAGCCGTGAGCTTCAAGAAGAAGAAGGAGAACCGAACACGAAGAAGAAGAAGCGGATAGCGATTCCTCTCTTCCCGGAATTCGATTCCGTTACTTCGTTGGTTAGTTTTCCTTTTTTCTCTTATTCTTCTAGTTGTGCCTTCGAGAATCTAGTAGTTCTCGTCGGCACAAAACTCGTGACTTTGCGAAGTCATCCCAAAGAGAACTCAGCGTGGACGCGAATAGAGGCGAAGCTTCCAAGGGACGCTACGGTTGGATCTCGTCCCTTCCTTCGAGATACGCGAGGTATAAAAGTAAATTAGTTTGCTTTTCCGCAATATTTTATTTTATGATTATGTCAACACACCATAGGGTTGCATGCTAGATACAAAGTTAAAATAATTTAGGAAATTATTTTATGCAAACTCTTCCGCTGCACGTAAAAATTTTGAATTTTACGAACTCGTATCCTTGTCAACATGCACCCGGTCCCAACAGGTTATGCTATGAATGTCTTATGAATAATGAAACATGTAAAGTATTTTACTTTATGAATG
The DNA here is from genome assembly GCA_024364735.1 of Boesenbergia rotunda. Lineage (NCBI taxonomy): Eukaryota > Viridiplantae > Streptophyta > Magnoliopsida > Zingiberales > Zingiberaceae > Boesenbergia > Boesenbergia rotunda. Next base: position 217,085 of record JAGFNQ010001567.1, read on the forward strand.
GGCTTGTACCGGACTGAAGTATAGGTCCAAGGGATGGGCACCTTAAGAACGGCCCGGTTCTGGACTACCGACTATGCTGTCCACGGTTCTGGCACTACCGGAGCTGTGCAACAGGGATGGGCTCCTTAAGAACGCCTCGGTTCGGGGACTACCGACTATGCTGTCCTTACCCTAGTAGGTCGGGGCTCGCTACCTCGGACTTGCTAGGGATGCGCGCTATGATGTATGTATGTGGTACAAGCCGGGGACCCCAATGATATGATGATTATGTTTAAGCATTTAAAAGTATGTTTTAAAAGTTAAGCATCCTTATGTATATGCATTCCACTCATGCATTCATTCATGTTATGCATTATGCCATGCTGATAAGATTTTATGATTACTCTTCATGTTAAGAAAGATGCATGAGAATAATTGATCTATGTCATAATTATGTTAAGACGATGCTCATATGCTATGATAGGAAGTATGCTTATGTTTATGCTATACAGGTTGGTTTATGCCATGCTAGAAATGTTCATCATGTTATGTTTATATCATGTATTATGCGATGCTAGAAATGGTTATTATGTTATGTTTATATCATGTATTATGCCATGCTAGAAATGTTTATCATGTTATGTTTATACCATGTATTATGCCATGCTAGAAATGTTTATCATGTTATGTTTATACCATGTATTATGCCATGCTTGAAATGTTCATTATGATATGTTTATACCATGTCTCATATGCCATGATAGGAATGTTCACTTATGTTTAAGTTCATGCCATGTCAAGTATATGATAAGTGATTCAAGTTGTTATGTTCTAAGTAGATCACCAAGTATGTTAATGTTTCATGTGCTCATTATGAAATGACGAATGGTTTTGTGAGTAGGAAAGAGTCTTACTAAGCCTGTGTGCTTATAGTCTTATTTCCTTATACCGCAGATCATTCAAGTGGACAATGAGGAAGCAGTAGGAAGGGCAAGAACGCATGTGTGTGGTAGTGACTTGGCCCAGGGAACCCTATGTTTATCGTTTATGCTAGAACTTTATTTTAGTCACTTATGAATGCTTGAATAATGACTTATGGAACTCTATGATGTGATGTTAAGTATGACATGATATGATGTTTAAGTATGAAGTCAATATGCCGAGTTTCCATGTCATTATGTTAAGAATGGTAGTAGGGCATGTACGTGTAAGTTTTAAAGTTATTCCGCTGCCTTACGATGTCTACATGCCCTAAGTATGATAACGTAATGCCGCTTATGGAAAAGGGAAAAAAAAGTGGGCGTTACAACAATTACCATTTCTTATTCCTTAATGACTTGTCAGCTCCTAGGAATCGAAACATTCGATCCTCGGCCCGAAGCGATCGCTTGAATTGGTCCATGAGTTTGTACGAGTTCTGATGCCCTGTAATGATGGCTATTCATCACCTATTAAGGGCATATGAGATATATTAATGACGGGAGACTTTCCTAGCGAACGAATTGCTGCCACGTGGCAGGATCCCTTCGACGCGATCTTCCGTTGATGTGCTTAGTAGAGTCATACCAACCGGTGACTATAATGAGCTACAATGCCTCGAAATTTATGATTCATTCTCATCCATGCGTCGTGTATCTATTCCTTCATATCGTGGCTGCCCCTTCCTTATAAAAGGGGGGAACGGAGGTGGCCTTCCGTTTTCTTGCACCGCTGACTATCAGAGATTGTGTCTTCTGCTTCTGCTCGCTAAAACTTTTTCCTTCTGTGTAAGTCTTACCTACCTCCCTCTTCCTCTTCCATCACCCCTTTCTCTTTTTTAAGATCATGGGCATGAGTGGAGAGGGAAAGAAAAAACAGAGCAAGAAGGGAAAACCTGACGGGGAGAGGACTTATCACACGGAGTGGTATGAGGTTACTTCCTCAAAGGTTAAATCCAATACCTTGAGAGCCGCCTGCGAAACCTATGACATCCCGACGGACTTAGAAGTTAGGGTTCCTAAGCTTGACCAATCAACCGTATAACCCCCTTTAGGGGTTTATACATTCTTCCTAGGTCAGGTAGATTTTGGTCTTCGTTTTCCAATCCCTCCTTTCTTCATGGTCATCTCTAAATATTTTGACATTCTCCTTCAGCAAATGGCTCCGAACATCTTTGCTCAGATGGGCGGGGCATTCATTCTATTCAAACTGTTCGACATACCCTTGACACCTCATTTTTTTCTTCCAAACTTCGCATCTAGAGGAGCTTTTAGTTTTACTGCTCGTTCCAGCAACAAATTTATAGGTGGTCTCCCTTCTTCCCATAAGAGATGAAAAGAACGCTTCTTCTTTATCCAACCTTCTGAGTGACCTTTTTGTCCGACTCACTGGTGAGAAGACTTGCCTCCTCCTCCGTAGCTAGGTGACTTCCAGCAAGATCAAGGGTATTAGCGAGCCAGAAGCATCTTGGCTGAAATGGAGTTCCATGGTTCTAACCTGGTCCAATGTGAAGGGCTTCTGTACCGGGCTGGGATTAGTCCCAAATCCACTAGTCTTGACCGCGACCTCAGTAAGTGTACTGTTTCATAAAATGTCTGTTTATTCTAACTAATGTTCCTTTGCTTGTGTTTTGCAGAAGCCATCATGCTCGCTTGGTCCATGAGCAAGCTTCTCAAGTGGGAGCTTGCGGATGAGAAGACACTCGCTCCTTCTCAAGCTCCTACGGCTCCATCGGCCAAGCCTTCTGAAGACTCCGAGCAAATCCAAAGTCAGGTGCTTGCCGCCGCTGAGTCACCTACTGTCCAGGAGGCAGATCCCTCCCGTACCCTTGCTGGAGCATAAGGGGATGAGGAACCACTGACTCCAGTTCCCGTGTCAGTACCAGAGTCAACTAAAGGGGTGAGCCCTCTACTTGCCGAATGAAGATGACTCATCCTGCCTCCGAGGAGGAGGAAGAGGGTGAGCCGCCGACCCTCCCTCAAAAGCACTTGGCTCTCCCCGCACCTTCAAAGAGGAGAACTCGCTTGACCTAAGCTTCTCCCTCTACTCTCGAGGAAGAGGAGGATGTCGTTCCTCGCTCCAAAAGTTATTGGAGGGCCACACCGACCGCTATGGAGTCCGGGGGTGAGGTTGAGCCACCTGTCGGGGAGATCCATTCTCTTCCTCCTTCACTCAGAGTTCCCAGCTCCCGAGGCAGCCCCAAAGGCAAGAGGGCGAGGTCGGAAGAACCAGAATTCACGAGTGTCTGTCTACGCCGGAAGGTACATGTGGTAGAGAAGGCAGCCACATTGGGATCTCAGCATATACAGATTAAGGAGCGGCCATAGGGGGGTCACCCTTCCGAGGAGGTATCCTCCACCACCAACGACGGTGCCCCAGGTCCCTCTGTCGTACCCTTCGAGGTGATGCATCTCATGACTCTCTCGGCCCGTCACTCCGGAGCTATGTACGGCATACCCTCTCCGAGGAGCCGGGGGGGGGGGGGCAATGAGGGAGAAACCGAGGAGCATCTTGCTTCCCTCAGAGGGATGACCAGTTTGTATGAGTCTCTTTCGAAGGTATAATTCTCTTTATCTGCTCTTATTATCTCTGTTCTCTAACTTTTACTGCTTCTTGTGTTAGGCCACATCTGAGTGCCTCCTCTTGGGCCGTCGGATGATTCCTGAGCAGGAGACTGAAGCCCTGTGTCAGCAAGTGGCGGAGCTAGAGGCGGAGGTTTATCGAGTCCATCGGGAAGGCCAGATGCAAGTAGAAGTTAGTAGAGACCTGCGAGCCAAACTATACCACTGCATGGACAACCTCTTAGCTTTGGAGTCATCTCTATATAGTGCCCGACATCGGGAACATCTTCTGTCAGAGAGAGCGACAACCCTCTCAACAGAAGTGAGCCAACTGACTTAGGAGAGGGGACAACTTCAAGCTCGGGAGACCAAACTGTTAGAAGATGTCCACCTCCTGGAATCGTCGACCGAGGCACTCAATGGCCGAATCAAAGAGCAGGCGGACCAGCTAGCTAAGAAGGAAACAGAGATAAATGCCGCCACTGCTTATGTATCAAACCTGCAGGAGAGCCTCACCCGAGCTAAGTCATATCTCTCAACCACTAAAGAGCAGCTTGAGGAGGCGCTGGCAGCCCAAGACTAGGCATCGACCAAAGTGGTCGGGCTAAAAATTGATCGGGACAGAGCTCTCAAAGAACTAAAAAATGACAAAACTAGCGAAGAGTACCAACAATCGGAGGTAGAAGCGACGTTCAAGGCCAAATTCCTCCAATTTAAGGAGTTTGGCGACATTCTAACTGGCCAAGTGCTAAAACGACTCAAGCAAGGTTTCCATGGAGCTATCCAACAACTCCAACGAGCCAATGTATTGAAGCCAAATGTTGACTTGTGCTTCCTTAGTGTTGGACGAGTCTGGGAGGAGCTATTGGTGGAGGAGAAGGAGATGTAGTTTTTTTTTGTGTCAAGAGGCTTCTCAGGCATGTAAAACTTGATTTTCTGAATGAATTTACCTTGCTCCACGCGTCATGCTTTGCCTTTTGTGCCTTATGGGCTATATTTCGTGTTGTTTCTTGCCTCATTTTGACTTCTTATAAAATTCCTTGAAATCACAAAATCTTTTATTTTGATGTTAGGGGGGAAGGCAAGCACTTTGTACATCCTCACCCTCCTGTGTTGGAAAGGGTGGATCTTGAATTCGCCTAACTAGGCTAATGTCTCACCATGTGTCACTGCTCGGACCTCCTTGGTTCCCCAAGCTGATCATAAGAGCTCGGGTTGATCCCGACACTCCGGGATAGTAAGAGCTCGGGCTGATCCCGGCCGGTCATCCTCGGTGTTTCGGCATCGGACTACTCCCAACCAGGCATCCTTGGCACCTCATCCAGGTCTACACATCTACCTCAGCCAGGTCTACACATGTTGGGCATCCTCGACGCCACAAGATGGTAGGAACTTGGGCTGCTCCTGACCGAGCATTCTCGGCAAGATGGTAGGAACTTGGGCTACTCCTGGTCGGGCATTCTTAGCACCTCGGCATGGTCTACACATCTTGGGCATCCTCGGCACCACAAGATGGTAGGAATTTGGGCTGCTCCTGACTGGGCATCTTCGGTACGTTGGCCAGGTCTACACATCTTGGGCATCCTCGACACCATAAGATGGTAGGAACTTCGGCTGCTCCCAGCCAGGCATCCTCGGCACCTCGGCCAGGCCTACACATCTTGGACATCCTTAACACCACAAGATGGTAGGAACTTAGGCTCTATACTTCCATTTGGCCTTGGTGAGACATTTCTTCTGTTCCTTTAATTGATCAAGATTTAAGAAAATACAAATATACTTATAAATACACGAACTACCTGACCGACTTAGAGGGTGCGATAAGGCTGGAGGTGACTTGCATTCTATAGTCTCTCTAGCTTTTTGCCATTAGCATCTTACAAATAATAACTCCCACTTGCGAGCTTTTTGACGATCATGCAAGGTCCACTCCATTGGGGTTTGAACTTCCAGATGTCGCCGACTGGCTTGATCCTTTTCCAGACCTGATCTCCGACCTGGAAAGTCAGGGGGATCACTCGGCGATTGCAAACTTGTCGCATGCGTTGGCGGTATGCAGCTAGTCGGGTGGCCGCTTTGTCCCGCACCTCCGTTACCAAGTCTAAATCGAGTAGTCATTCCTGGTCGTTATTCTCCTTATGGTAGAGTTATCGTCGAGTTGATTCGTCGCCTACCTCAACAGGAATTACCACCTCTGTGCCATAGACCAGATTGAAAAGACTCTGCCTGGTCCCCTCCTTGAAAGTGGTGCGGTACGACCATAGGATACTCGAGAGTTCTTCGACTCAACTGCCATCGACATGGTCCAGCTTTGTCTTGAGCCCCCTAATTATCTCCCGATTGACGACTTCGGTCTGATCGTTACCTTGTGGGTAAGCAACTAAGGTGAAGGCCTGGCGAATACCTAGCCCTTCAAACCACTCTCTGAGCTTCCGACCTGCTAATTGTCTATCGTTATCCAATATCAATTTATGAGGAATTCCGTACCTACAGACTATATCTTTCCACAAAATGTTTATCACAGCGACCTCCGTAATTTGGCTAGTGGCTCGGTCTCAACCCATTTAAAAAAGTAGTCCACTAGAACAAATAGGAACTTCTTCTGTTAGGGTCCGTTTGGGAAAGGACATACTATGTCTGTTGATGCAGTCTGGCCTTGATTGTTGTTTTGGTGTTGACATCGATTTTAGTTTAGGTTGATGATTATGATGATTATGATTAAATCCTGATTGAGAATTAGGCATAATATGGAAAATCCTAGCCTGGAGGGCTAGGTGTTGGAAAATCCTAATCTGGAGGGTTAGGTGTGAAAAGTCCTAGCTTGGAGGGCTAGGTGTTGGAAAAGTCCTAATTCGGAAGGGTTGGGTGAAAAGTCTTAGCCTGGAGGGCTAGGTGAAAAGTCCTAACTTGGAGGGTTAGGTGCAAATTCCCATCCTGGAGAATTAGGTGAAAAAGTCCTGGCTTGGAGGGTCAGGTGCCTAGCTTGGAGGGCTAGGTTGGATGATGTTCTAACTCGGAAGGGTTGGGTGAAAAGTCCTAGCTTGGAGGGCTAGGTGAAAAGTCCTAACTTGGAGGGTTAGGTGCAAATTCCCAACTTGGAGAGTTAGATGGAAAAATCCTTGGCTTGGAGGGCTAAGGTGGATGAAACACTAGCTTGGAGGGCTAGGGTTGAGTCCCTGGATCGGTCTGGTGACCGATCAGGGACATTGGCACGCTGCTCCTTCGTGGATCGGTCTGGTGATCGATCCAGCAATGTCTGATCGGACTGGTGACCGATCAGGGAGCGCACAGTGAGGTTGGGAACCTACCGTGTGCCTCCTGAACGGTCCGGTGACCGATCAGGGAGCAGGCTGCTTCCTCGCTGCCT
>JAGFNQ010001567.1:225856-325727 GCA_024364735.1 Boesenbergia rotunda
TGCTCCTGATCGGTCTGGTGACCGATCAGGGAGCGGATAGTAAGTGAGTTCCCTTGCTGATCAAGTCCCTTGATCGGTCCGGTGACCGATCAGGGACTTAGGAACTGATTAAAAAATCACTGTTCATCTGTCCTGATCGGTCTGGTGACCGATCAGGCTTCACTCTGATCGGTCCGGTGACCGATCAGGCTGTGTTGCCGTAAGAGCTGGGAATCCCAGCACAGCAGTAGATCGGTCTGGTGACCGATCCACAAGTCCTGGATCGGTCCGGTGACCGATCACTTTAATTCAAATTGCACTGTCAGACGCGGTCAGAGCGTCTGATCGTATTCGATTCGCTGCTGTTTGCCTCTGATATTTGATTTACTGTATGATTTACTGCTCTAACAGTCTGATTAAGCTGCAGGTGACAGGGGAGGATTCAAACACTCAAGGAGAGGTCAATGGAGGCTTTCCTTGGAGCAGGTTTGTCCGATTCTCCATTTCAGGTTGCAACGGCCGAGCTGCAGACTGGAGCCGAGACTGGGGCTTGGCTGAGGGGATCTCAGGAAGACCAGAGAGGGCTCAGTGGTAGCTGGCGTTGGCAGTGAGGTAGCTGGAGGCTACGGAGGATGTTGTCACCTGGTGCTGTGTGGAGAATCAAAAGGGCGGAAGTTGGCTTCGTGGAAGCAGAGTTCGTGAACTAGTGTTCTTACCGCGCCTTGTGTTCTCCACAACTTGCTTGCTGTGTTCTTGAAGTTTTCATCACTTTGAGCAAGCGATCGAGAAGCAATCATCCATTACTTGAGCGCTTGAAGGAGAGAACAAGGAGCTTGGAGTCCGACAGTGGGAAGACACGAAGAAGGGTTCTTGCGTGAGATCGCCACTGGGTGGAGCTCAGGGAAGCTTGCTGTGTTCTTGTCCTTGCTAAGTGTTTGAGTAAGATCCTTCTTGTTGTTTCTTTGTGCTTAAACTTTATCTGTGATTGAAACGCTGTGGAGAGGTTTCTCCACCGAGAAGGAGGTTGCGTTATATCCGGTGAAAACCGAGGCTTGATCTGCCGACGATCAAGGGATCGCCCACCTTAAGGGCACGCCAAGGAGTAGGGGCAAGTTATCCCCGAACCTTGTAAACCCTCTTGTTAGCGATCTTGGCAGTTGTCTCTGTTTGCTTTCATTTCTGTTTTCGTTTACTGCACTGCTTCATTTTCCTTTGTTTCTTCCGCTGTGCTACTAATAAGTTGAGTGCAGGAAACTTGTTAAGCGCAAGAAAAAGTGATTGGCTATATTCACCCCCCTCTCTATCCATCTCGTTTCCAACAAGTGGTATCAGAGCTTGGGGCTCTGTTTACGGCTTAACATCCAAGAGTTATCAACAAGATGGCTTTGAGAGAAGGCTTCTCCACCACCCGACCTCCATTCTTCGATGGCGCTGATTTCCAATATTGGAGATCGAAGATGGAATATTACTTGAAGATGGACATCCATACTTGGTTCGCGGTGAAGGAGGGATTCACCCCTCCTAAGGATGATGAAGGCAAAGAACTCGAATCGTGGAGGTGGACTGCTGAACAAACTCGGAAGAGTGAAGCCGACGCGAAGGCGGTTGTCACTCTACAATGTGGCATGAACAAAGATCAACTCATCAAAGTTGGTCCTTTCACAAGTGCAAAGGACTTGTGGAACAAACTCATTGAGCTTCATGAAGGCACCCGGATTCTAGAATCGCAAAGAGGGACTTGTTCCTCAATCAACTTCAAAATCTCTCCATGAAGGAGAATGAGTCGGTAAGTGAGCTTCATAGCCGGTTCAAGGAAGTCCTCAATGGGCTTCATTCAATTGATGAAAAGGTCGAGAATCGCGACCTTGTGAGGTATGTCTTGAAAGCATTTCCAAGGAATGCTTTGTGGTCATCCATGGTGGATGCCTACAAAGTATCCAAGGATTTATCTATTGTAAAGTTAGATGATTTATTTTGTGAGATGGAATTGCATGAAATGGCTAACAAAGGCCCCAAGGAGAAGGGGATTGCCTTAGTTGCAGGGGACCGAACCAACAAGAAGAAGAAGGAGAAGAAGAAGGAGAAGGAAGTCTCTTCATCTTCATCCTCTTCCGAATCCGAGTCCGATTCCGAAGAAGATGGCAGCGGCTCCTCTTCATCCGAAATGGCGAACTTCGTTTCCTAAGTGTCAGTCAATTGTGTGACAACGGGTTACACAATTGACTTCCAACCAAGTCAATGTCTAGTTAGACAACATGATACCTTGGACACGGTACTAGTAGGAGCAAGAGTAGACAATATTTATCAAGTTTCATTTAAAAGTGCTACTAATGCTTTTGCTAAGTGTTTCATGTCAAAAGAAGAAGAGTCCACCCTTTGACACCAGAGGCTAGCACATGTGAACATGAAGAACATCCGGAAGTTGGCCAACAAGGGATTGGTTCGTGGCTTACCAAGCATCAAGTATGAGAAAGACAAACTTTGTGATGCATGTCAAATGGGTAAGCAAACAAAATCTGCACATAAAGGTAAAAGTGCTTTAAGTACTTCCAATGCATTAGATTTACTTCACATAGATTTATTTGATTGTAGTACTATCAGATCATTGAATGGAAGTAGATATTACTTTGTTATCATTGATGATTTTACTAGGTATACATGGACTTACTTTTTAAAATATAAGGACCAAACCTTAGATATTTTCATTTCTTTTTGTAGAAGAGTTGAAAATGAGAAATCATTAACAATTAAGACAATTAGAAGTGATTATGGTGGTGAATTTCAAAACCAAAGGTTTTTAGAATTTTGTCAAGATAGAGGTTATAAGCATGAGTTCTCTACTCCTAGAACACCACAACAATATGGTGTTGTAGAGAGGAAGAACCGTGTTCTACAAGAGGCTGCACGAAGCATGCTTAATGAGTACTCACTCCCGAGTTACTTATGGGCTGAAGCTGTAAATACAGCTTGCTATGTGCAAAACAGAGTCCTCATCCATAGGTTTTTAGGAAAGACTCCCCATGAGCTTTGGTTTGGAAAACCACCTACGGTTAAACACCTTAGGGTGTTTGGTTGTAAGGTGTTCATTCTAAACACCAAGGACCACCTTGGGAAGTTCACGGCAAAGGCTGATGAAGGGATACTAGTCGGGTACTCCCTCGTTAGTAAAGCCTACCGAGTCTACAACAAGAAATCTAGATTAGTTGAAGAGTCTTCTGATGTAGTCTTTGAAGAAATTCCAAAATCAAGTGACCATTCAGAAAATGTAGAAGGAGTTCAACTTGAACTTAGGAGACTAGGTTTGAAAGAAGCTCCAAGTGTTGTTGATGGTGATGAGTCTGATGACGGTGAACCTAGACAACCCATTGATCAGCCGGATCCTGAGACTGAACTTGTGTCTAGTGAACCCGCTCAAGAAGCACCACCAACTCCTAGGCAAACTAGATTAGCCTCTAGTCATCCCCAAGACCAAATTATTGGAGACATCCATCATGGGGTTAGGACTAGATCATTCTTCCGGAATGAGGCTAATGAAGTTGCCCTAATTTCAGAAATTGAACCTAGAAAAATTGATGAAGCATTAAATGATCCCGATTAGATCATTGCAATGCAAGATGAGCTAGGTCAATTCGAGAGGAGTCAAGTTTGGGACTTAGTCCCTAGACCCAAGAAGACCACCATTATTGGAACCAAATGGGTCTTCAAGAATAAATTGAACCATAAGGGAGAAATCATTAGAAACAAGGCACGCTTGGTAGCTAAGGGCTACAGTCAAGTTGAAGGCCTTGATTATGATGAGACCTATGCTCCCGTGGCACGATTAGAATCCATCCGATTGATGCTTGCATTTGCAGCACATCGTGGCTTCAAATTATATCAAATGGATGTCAAATCGGCCTTTCTAAATGGTTTGATTAGAGAAGAGGTCTACGTCGAACAACCTCCGGGGTTTGAGAGTACCGAATTCCCAAACCACGTGTTCAAGCTCAAAAAGGCACATTATGGCCTTAAACAAGCACCCCGAGCTTGGTATGAGCGGTTGTCGACATTCTTAATTGAGAAGGGCTTCGTTAGAGGCCAAATAGACCCTACGCTATTTCTACGAAGAGATGGTGACAATATTTTTGTAGCCCAAGTATATGTCGATGACATAATTTTTGGCTCAAATAATAAGGGCTATTTAAATGAGTTCATTGGACACATGGAGAGTGAATTTGAAATGAGTCTAGTGGGAGAATTGACTTTCTTCCTTGGACTTGAAATCAAGCAAACTCGCGATGGTATCCATGTGCACCAATCAAAGTATACACAAGAAATGCTTCGAAAATTCAATATGAGTGATTCAAAAGAGGTAACCACTCCTATGGCTACAAACACAAGATTAGACAATGATGAGAGTGGTAAACCCGTTGACTTGACTCAATATCGAAGCATGATAGGCAGTTTGCTGTACCTTACAGCTAGTCGACCTGATATACTATTTGCTGTGGGTATGTGCGCTAGGTATCAAGTTTGTGCCAAGGAATCTCACTTAATCGCTGTTAAGCGAATTTTGAGATACCTCAAGGCACAATTGGAGTCGGTCTATGGTACCCCGTACCGAATCATTTGATTTAATTGGCTATACGGATTCCGACTACGCTGGATGTAAGTTGGACCGGAAAAGCACAAGTGGGGGTTGCCAATTCTTAGGTTCGTCCTTAGTAAGTTGGTCAAGTCGGAAGCAACATTGTGTTGCTCTCTCCACGACCGAGGCAGAATATATCGCCATGGGAGAGAGTGTATCACAATTGTTGTGGATGATACATACTTTAGAGGACTATGGATTGAGTTACAAGGGTGTGCAAGTGTTATGTGATAACATTAGCACAATTAACTTAACCAAGAATCCAGTCCATCATTCTAGGACCAAACATATTGAGGTGCGTCACCACTTCATTAGGGATCATGTAGCTAGGGGAGATATTGTACTCTCTCATGTAGAGTCCAAATCAAACCTAGCTAACATTTTCACTAAACCACTTCCCGAAAATGATTTTAGTTTTCTAAGACGGGAGTTGGGAATGTGTCGTGCTTCATAGGGTTGAATTGCTTTCAAAACCCTTCATGATTATCTCGAAATTGTTGGGAAACAATTGGGTAACTTTGGGAACATCTCACACAAACTATAAGATTTAACAAAACGTTTTTATTTGCTAGAAATGGGGTGAGATGTTAGGATCAACTCAATTTCTCAAAATGTCAATGCATCCCTTGAGAAGTTAAGTTGACGAGATAATAATCACTTCGGTGACCAAGTATGGGAAAAACCGATGCATAACATATGTGTATTTGGCTCCATGATCATACTTGGACATTCCAATCAAGGCAACTTGATTGGAAACCTGAATTTGATACAAACTTAGTTGAAATTGCTTGATTGATTGTTGATTGAGTTTGACTCCTTTTGGATGGGTCAAAGTGATTATTGAACCTATAAGGACCTTTGATCCTCGTTCAGGGATCAATTCTAGTCATGAGATCATGTCCAAGTTCGATAAACTTCACCAGATCTCGTTGGAAAGTTTCAGAAATTCTGAAACTGAACATTTTAGTTCGTATCAGGGAGTATCAGGAACCCTGATCGGTCACCGGACCGATCAGGCATAGGGCTGATCGGTCCCCGGACCGATCTGGCTCCTTCCTGTGGTGATTGGTCCACAGACCGATCAGCGAGGCAAGCAGTGACCTTCCGGAATTTTGACCAAGTGTTCTGAGCTAGCCTGGATCGGTCCCCGGACCGATCTGGCACCCTGCTGGGACCGAACCACAGACCGATCAGGGGCTCACAGTAAGCCTCTCGAGTCTACTGATCTCTCCCTGATCGATCAACCGATCGATCAGGAGCTTGCCTGATCAGTCACCCGACCGATCAGGCTCGGTTCAGTTCGATTAGGCAATAGCCTGATCGGTCTGGGCGCGATCAGATCGAACGGTGATCCGTTCAGGTGCATTAAAATCTGGTTGGTGGACCGATCCACCAACCGATTAACTACGCGAAAACCCTCTCATTGCCAAACCCTAGCGCCGAAATCTCCCATTCACGCAACCTTTGCTTCGTGCGAGAACTCTCTAGTGCTTTCGTCTCCCTCTTTTACGTGCGTGCAAGTTCTCGCGAGGGCTTCTACGGGCATTTTCTTGCTCCCGGCAAGTTCTCTTTTGCTCGAAGACTTCTGCGTCTCTGTCTTGCGAGCGTCTCTTGCATAAGCTTGGTTTTTCCACCTTCAAAATCTCACCAATGGCACCTAAGTAAGTTTTGATCTCAGTTTTTTTTCTTTCAAAACAGTTTATAAATTATGTATATGAAGCTTATCATGCTCCTGTGTTTGTCCTTGGTGTGGTGCCGTGACCCTCTCGTATTTGCCGTGACCTTACCTTCTCACCAAATGATCAAATCGATCTTTCTCTCACTATTGTTCTACTTTTGATCTTGATTTAATGTCTATCTTATGATTGGTTCTTATCTTTCATGATTAATCTGGTTCATATGATTGCCCTTTGATGATCAACTCTTGTATGTGTGATTCAACCTATGTCCGTCTTGCTCAATCGATTCAAACCGTGTGTGATCACTTCCCTGATTAAATCATGATTGTATGATTAATTCAACTCTTTAGGAAATCTTCTAAAGGGAAAGATGCTGTTGAGGGCAGCTCGATGGGGAAAGCCCCCTCTTCCTCTACACCCTCCAAGAGGCCACAACCCTCTTCGAGCTCTAGATTTCCAAACGCCGCCTGTGAGCAATCCTTCCAATCAAGGACTTTCAAAATGCTACCCTGCCGATCAATCGATGTCCCCTTCCTGACTGAGTATTGTCTATCAGTCATGGAGATAATCCTGCATTACAATCTTGGTTTCCTTCTCTCCTTAGAGCGAACCATCAACTATGACCTTGTCTCGGAGTTTTACAATAATCTTCAACAGGGTCCACAAGGCGGCTTCGAGTTCACTACTCGAGTCGCCAAAAGGACTCTTGATTTTTCCTATGACATACTTGCCGAGTTTCTGGGTGGTCGACGATCACCAAACATGTATTCAATCTATCCCGAGCTTCCTAATCCTCTACTAGCACCATTTGCAGATGTTACCCCTGATTCTGTCCATCAGTATTTCTTTGGTCATCCCGCCCAGCCGGTCTTGATGAGCTGGGCCCTGACTTTCCTACCTTTGCTGCACTGCGTCTTTCTCCCACTAGCTACATATTATTCAAGATTATCACAAACTGTATCCTCCCAATTACTTCCAAACCTCTAACTGAAATCCGACCCTATCACTGTCTGATGCTCTATGGCATGCACCGCCGTTTGGACTTTGATATCATGGAGAGCATCTTCCAGTCCATCTTATCTTATCGAGAGCCCAGCCGACGCACGGTCTACATGCCTTTTGGTCATGTCATCACCGACTGGCTCATGTCAGTTGGTGTTGATGTCACCAAGGGCCGGACGATGCCTATGGTCCGACAGGATTGCAGACTTGGCCGGCGAGCATTCGCCAAGTCTGGCATCATTGTTCGGGGGCCCGATCGGATGTTGGTTTGGAAAGATGGTAGGGTTCTTGGTGAGTTACCTAGGGGAGGTCCACAGGTTCAGGCGCTAGCCGATGCTGCTGCTGACTATGACGACGAGCCCGAGCCAGATCTTCGCTGGTAGATCTCTGAGCTGGATCAGACCCTCCAGCATGATTTTCAGTTGCGAGAGACTTACCGCGAGGAGGCCCGATCACGGTTCAGCTCCATTGAGTGCAGATTGACAGCCATTGAGACCGACGTTTCTGGATCACGCGCTCTACAGCAGACATGGTACGCTGAGTGGCGCCGCCATACATTTCCAGGGGATGCCCCTTCAGGCAGTGCTGCACCAGGGTCTGCTGATGCCACGATGGATGATCTTATGCGCGATGACGACCCCCCCACTGATGTTTGAGCTTGGGTGTTTGCTGCTTTTTCTCATGATTTGTGTACTTGATCATATTTGGTCTGTTTGACTGTTGGGCTATATGCCCCTTGACTTGCTTATTGTGGCCTTGTGCCACACGTATCTTGCTACTTGTCTGGATGTTTTATGCTTTGACTTGTCTGACCTTGCCTCACATGCTTATCTACTCTTAGTATGCTTATTGTTGATGCCATGTTGTTTATATGACTATGATCTACATGTTTGCTACATTGCCATGTT
Organism: Boesenbergia rotunda; assembly: GCA_024364735.1. Classification (NCBI taxonomy): domain Eukaryota; kingdom Viridiplantae; phylum Streptophyta; class Magnoliopsida; order Zingiberales; family Zingiberaceae; genus Boesenbergia; species Boesenbergia rotunda. The sequence continues at coordinate 234,052 of JAGFNQ010001567.1, forward strand.
CATGCTTATAATGCCATGTCTACTTGATACATATGAATGTTATGACATGCTTTGTGAGTTGCTACTTCATGTTCGTATGATGCATGTGATTGCTATATATTGCTCTATCTTTTTCACATGTGGTCATATGGTTATCCAAAAATCAATCATATCTTTGTTGATTTGAGATACTCCTAGGGTTGAGGGGGAGTATCGTTAGACTTAACAGCCCGTCTAGACCCTTTTCGTGTTCGACAAAGGGGAGAGTGTGGTTGGTTAAGTTTAGAATGACTATATTATAGGGGGAGGATCTTGATTTCCCTATATTTATGGATTGATTAAAATCCCTAAACTTAAAATCGGATTGTCAAACAACAAAAAGGGGGAGATTGTTGATGCAGTCTGGCCCTGATTGTTGTTTTGGTGTTGACACCGATTTTAGTTTAGGTGGATGATGTTTGATTATGATTAATTCCTGATCGGGGATCAGGCATGGTATGGAAAATCCTAGTCTGGAGGGCTAGGTGTTGGAAAATCCTAATCTGGAGGGTTTGGTGTTGAAAATCCTAGCTTGGAGGGCTAGGTGTATGAAAAGTCCTAATTCGGAAGAGGTGGGTGAAAAGTCCTAGCTTGGAGGGCTAGGTGAAAAGTCCTAACTTGGAGGGTTAGGTGCAAATTCCCATCTTGGAGGATTAGGTGAAAAAGTCCTGGCTTGGAGGGTCAGGTGCCTAGCTTGGAGGGCTAGGTTGGATGATGTTCTAACTCGGAAGGGTTGGGTGAAAAGTCCTAGCTTGGAGGGCTAGGTGAAAAGTACTAGCTTGGAGGGCTAGGTGAAAAGTCCTAACTTGAAGGGTTAGGTGCAAATTCCCAACTTGGAGAGTTAGATGGAAAAATCCTTAGCTTGGAGGGCTAAGGTGGATGAAACCCTCGCTTGGAGGGCTGGGTTTGACTCCCTGGATCGGTCTGGTGACCGATCAGGGACATTGGTGTTGGTGCAAGTTGCATCAATGATATTCCTCTTTAAGTATTTTAATGTTTGACAATACACTTAAGTCAGTGATACATTGAACAGACAAAGGGGAGCAAAAGAAGTAACCTTAGCTGAAGAAAAGTCCTAGTTAATCTAGGCATCGAAACCCTAAGTCCCAGCGAAGGGCTGCTGGGCACCTAGCAAAGGGCTGCTAGGTATTGAAACCTTAAGACCTAGCGAAGGGCTGCTAGGTATCGAAACCCCAAGACCTAGCGAAGGGCTGCTAGGCACCTAGCGAAGGGCTGCTAGGCATCGGAATCTTAAGACCTAGCGAAGGGCTGCTAGGCACCTAGCGAAGGGCTGCTAGGCATAGAAGACCTAGCGAAGGATTGCTAGGCACCAGGCGAAGGACCGCTTGGTAACAAAGACCTAGCGAAGGGCTGCTAGGCACCTGGCGAAGGACTACTAGAGAATGAAGACTTGGTCCGAGGGACTAAGCAGCTTAGCTTCTGATACCTCCGGACCTCGAGACGCCCAAACCCTGACCCGTCTCTACTCCTGTCCTTAGTCATTGCTCAGCTAAGTTGCTTAGTCCCTCGGACCAAGTCTTCATTCCCTAGCAGTCCTTCGCCAGGTGCCTAGCAACCCTTCGCTAGGTCTTTGTTACCAAGCGGTCCTTCACCTAGTGCCTAGCAATCCTTCGCTAGGTCTTCTATACCTAGCAGCCCTTCCTAGGTGCCTAGCAACCCTTCGCTAGGTCTTAAGGTTCGATGCCTAGCAGCCCTTCGTAGGTGCCTAGCAGCCCTTCGCTAGGTCTTAAGGTTCCGATGCCTAGCAGCCCTTCGCTAGGTGCCTAGCAGCTCTTCGCTAGGTCTTGGGGTTTCGATACCTAGCAGCCCTTCGCTAGGTGCCTAGCAGCCCTTCGCTAGGTCTTAAGGTTTCGATACCTAGTAGCCCTTCGCTAGGTGCCCAGCAGCCCTTCGCTGGGACTTAGGGTTTCGATGCCTAGATTAACTAGGACTTTTCTTCAGCTAAGGTTACTTCTTTTGCTCCCCTTTGTCTATTCAATGTATCACTGACTTAAGTGTATTGTCAAACATTAAAATACTTAAAGAGGAATATCATTGATGCAACTTGCACCAACAATCTCCCCCTTTTTGATGTTTGACAATAACTTAAGTTAGATTGTTTAAGGGGCTAACCTACCATCCTTGGGAAAAAATGAAAAATGATATATAAGTTTTGAGACTACATTTTTGATTTTTGGGAGAAATTTTTTTTTCTAACTTAAGCACACCTCTCCCCCTTTGTCATACATCAAAAAACTTTAATAAAATACTTGCACCAATAATGAAGGCTTTTATTTCTTTTTGAAAATACTTAGTGTAATGAATTGCATAAAACTAATACTTGAACTCAAAATATGTTTGAGAAAATACCGGATTTCTGAAGGTACAAATATTTTGAAAAGTGATCTTTGTAGCATGCATGTACTTTTTAGAGAATATATTGAGCAGTTTTGAAAGATATTTTGAAAAATATAAGTTTTTCTGAAAAATATTATACATATTTTGCAAGTACTAATTATTTTTTGAAAAAGATGAGACTTTGAAAAATATAAGTAATTTTTGAAGAGTATTATGCATTTTGAAAATATGTTTTTTTTTACTTGGCTTCTTTTCCAGTCTGACACAATCCTAGGAGATCTTGTTGACTACAAGAACATTTTCTTAAGTGTCCTGAAAATTTTTCAAGCTCAAGTAAATATAAAAATAATTTCATAAGTCCCATAACTTAAAAAAATAGGATGTAAGTATATTTTGAAAAATGTATAAATTTTTGAAGTCATAATACTTGATTTAGTTTATCTTCTAGTCTGACACAATCATAGGAAACCTTGTTGACTACAAGGATATTTTCCTATGTGTCCTGGAGGATTTTCCAAACTCAAGATATTATTCAAACCAGATGAATTTTTGAAAATAATAGTATTATTCAAATTGATAGTAATTTAAAAAAAATACTTATGTTTTCACAGGATTTGAAAATACTGCGCATGAAAACATTTGAAAATTCAATAATTCTTTTAATTTGATCTCCCCCTAAACTTAACCCAGTCCTGGGAAGCTTGTTGACCACAAGTACTCTTCCTCTAAGTCTTAAGGGTTGATTCAAATTAAAGAAATTATCTAATAATTTCAAAACAATTAATTAAACAAAATTGTTTCAGAAGTTTGATTTATACTCCCCCTAAAGTTGACACATCCTAGGAGTCCTTGTAGATTATGAAGTGGACCTTCCTCTGTGTCTTTAGGGTTTATCAAAATCAAACAAGACAGATAAATTTTACAACATAAACCTTTTTCAAAAAACACAAGTGATAACGATTTAAAGCTTAGTTTTCGAAAAGTATTTTCAAATAATAGTAATTTTTACAGTGTAGTTTTCGAAATCCAAAAAAAAATGAAAATCACTCCCCCTGTATTCGATCCCGTTTGACTCTATCTAAGTGCCTTAAGGAACTTTAGTGTTGTCTTAAGAGGCTTGTGTCTAATTGCGTGAGTCAAACAATTTTTGAAAAGATATAATTTTTGAAAAATGTATAATATGTATATTCAATCAGACAAGCATGAATTCCATAAAAACATTATTATGTTGAAACACTATTTTAAAAATATATTTTTAGAAAAATATTCTAATGATTTTGAAAAACAATTTTGAAAAATATTTTTCAATTTATTAGTCCTTAACATCTCACCCATTTTAGATGTATCAATACAACAAGCATGATTGCCTTATAAGTGTATTGTGAGATGCTTGAATCATTTTTCTTTAATTTATTTTTAATTCTAAGATTTAATTGAAGCTTGTGTTAGATTTGAATTTGACAAGAAGTAACTTGAATTTGAATTTCAAAAATTGGCTTCCAGGTCTTGGCGAGGCACTAGGCCTTCTTTGGCCGTAGCCTTATTGGATAATCAACCCTTTCCTTGACAAAGCCTTTTAATGAAATTTCATTTTCAAAATTACTTTTTGAAAAATTATGGTTTACTAGTTTGGATCTTGGATCGGTAGCTTCGGCTAGTTTCACCAGTCTAAAGAGACCAAGTATACTTGACCTTATTAGAATTGGCTTCCCTAATGTACTATCATCTCACCGCCACCCAATACTAGGTTGATCAAGTTTCAATTATTCTTTTTCCTATAGTCATTCTAATATATGCATAAAATTTAAATATGAATGACATGTCATATAAAAAGAAGTAGCAGATGCATGACATGATAATTATGCATGAGTCAAACAAGTCCAAAGCATTTTATTTAAGTTTCTAAAAATGTATGAAATTCCCAATTTGATACATGTCGTGTGAACCCGCGAATATGCCAACCCACTTTGACATATTTAATGTTATTAATTTTAATTGTTACAGTTTGCGTAAAATTTTATTTTAATTTGAGTTTAAGTTATTTAAGATTTGAAGTTGAGTTAATTAAAGTTTAAATTAATTTGAAAATTAATTAATTAAGATTGAATTGATTTGAATCAATTAAAGTTGAATTTATTTGAAGTAGATTGAATTGATTAGCTTTATTTGAATTAAATTGATTTAATTGACTTAATTAAAATTTTAATTGAATTGAATTTAATTTGAATTTAATTTAGTTTGAATTTAATTTAATTTAATTTGAATTTAATTTAATTTAAATTTAATTTATTTGAATTTGAATTTAATTTAATTTGAATTTAATTTAATTTAATTTGAATTTAATTTAATTTGAATTTAATATAATTTGAATTTAATTTAATTTAATTTAAATTTAATTTAATTTAATTTAATTTGAATTTAATTTAATTTAAATTAAATTTAATTTGAATTTAATTTAATTTAAATTTAATTTAATTTAATTTAATTTAAATTTAATTTAATTTAATTTAAATTTAATTTAGATTTAATTTAAATTTAATTTAGATTTAATTTAGATTTAATTAAGATTTAATTCGAATTTAATTAGGATTAACTTAAGATTTAATTGGAATTTAATTAGTATTTAATTAAGATTTAATTAAGATTTAATGATTAATTAATAATTGTGGGTTTAAATTCATCATTTTCATTATTTCAAAAATTTCTTCTTCATTTTTATCTTTCTTTCCAAGTTTTTCTAATAATTTTGATTTATTTGAATTTTTGTAATTTTTATTAACTATGGCCTTTATCTTAGATAGTTCTATATCCTCCTCAAGGTTAGGTCTTTCAATATCCTTACAGTAGGTGGAGTAATTTGGGCCACTAATTAAGGTTTTGTAATAATCTTTAATATTATCTATAATTAAATTATTATCTAGGAGAATTTTATCTTCAAAATTATCCTCAGATATATTTTCAATATTTTCAACATTAATCTCTAGATTATCTTTAAGATTTTCAGAATTAATTTCTGAATTAATCTTGAGATTTTCAGAATTAATTTTTGAATTATCCTTAAGATATTCAAATTTGAATTCGGATTTATCCTTAGGATTTTCAAATTTGAATTCGGATTTATCCTTAGGATTTTCAAATTTGAATTCGGAATTATCCTTGGGATTTTCAAATTTGAATTCCGAATTATCCTTAGGATTAATTTTGTCTGAATTAAAATTATCAGAACTAATTTTATCAGAAAAATTATCAGAATTAATTTTATCAGAAAAATTATCAGAATTAATTTTATCAGAAAAATTGTCAGAATTAATTTTATCAGAAAAATTATCAGAGTTAATTTTATCAGATAAATTATCAGAGTTAATTTTATCAGATAAATTATCAGAGTTAATTTTATTAATTTCTGAATTGATATTCTAAATTAAATAATTAATTTCTAATATTTTGGTCATATTCACGTTTTGTAATTTAACATGCAAAAAGTTAATTTTACTATGCAGTAAATCTAATTTATCAGAAAAATTAACTACTTTATCACATGGCAGTGCAGGAACTTGTAAAATTTTTGGAACATAAATCTTGTGTACCTTCGCCGGACACTTGTTTTTGTAATGTCCGTATTTCTTGCATTTGAAACATTGTACGTGACTTTTGTCCCTTCGGTTTCCTGGCGCTGGTGGCTCCTTCGCCACCAGTGATGTAGACCGAATCTTACGAGTAGGGCACTGATTTTTATAGTGCCCTCTCTCCCTGCACGTGAAACAAATAATATGGAATTTACAAATGAACATTTTAAATAAAATATACCTGATTCACCCCTGGACTCCCCCTCAACTCCTGGCGTCTTTGCTCCGTCGGCGGTTAGTCCGGTGAAGAGCGGCTCGGCTCTGATACCAATTGTAGGACCGGTGCCGTCGATAGAGGGGGGGGTGAATATCGATCGTGAAAAATCTTTCGGAATTCTTCGTAAAACTTTCGTTCGTTCTGGACATAGAATATTGGTAGCGCAGCGGAAAATAAATAGAACGAAAAACAAAGAAAAGGACACAATGGATTTTTACTTGGTTCCCGACCCCCCAGGGTCAGTACATCCAAGGACTATGCACGGGAACGCCCGTCCACTATTGGTCTCCTTCCCGGACTTTCCGGAGACGGAGAAACCCGACTTACAGTGCAAGTTTTACAAGCAATAATATAGAAAAATTAAGTGCGGAATTAAATAAAATCAAACCAACAAGACAAAGTCTGAAGCTCGGCCGATTTGGACCTCCGAAGTGCCGTGCACTTCCTCCTGGAGCCTCCCGGTCGTAGAGCCTCGTCTCTAGCGTGTTGTCGTCGGTCAGAATGCTTGGAATGGTACTTGGCAGTTGTTGTTGAAGCAGAGGGGTCGAAGCCCCTTATATAGGCCTCCTGGGGGCGCCCTGAACGCTGGGGGCGCCCCGGAAGACTCGGTCAAACTTTATCCCTGCGCCTATCTCGCCGCAGCTGATAAGAGCTTTGACCAGGGTGCCCTGGACCTTCCGGGCGCCCTCATGGAGGCTTATCTGTGTTTCTGACACGAAACAACATAAACAGGTTCGAACCCGGGCGCCCCGGATGCTCCGGGCGCCCCGCTTGACACCTATTCTGCTTACCCACCAAGACTGCACTTTTAAGCTTTACCTGGGGACGCCCCCACTGTTGGGGGCGCCCTGGTTGCATGGGGACGCCCTGCTTAGGGCCTCCAGCAGCTTATCTTTTCTTCCAATCTTGGTACCTGCAAGATATACAACCACAAAGCATAGATGCATATAATATTGGTCTTAAGGACTTGGTTCTGACTTCGGATCTCCACGAAACCCTAGGTCGAACCGGCACAAGTTCCCATCCCCGAGAACTTGCCCTTCACCTACTCCGTTCAGGAGACGGTTGCCACCCAGTCCTTCGGGTGGACTTTTGCTTAGCTTTCGATACCTCCGGACCTCGAGACGCCCAAACCCTGACCCGTCTCTACTCCTGTCCTTAGTCATCGCTCAGCTAAGTTGCTTAGTCCCTCGGAGCAAGTCTTCATTCCCTAGCAGTCCTTCGTTAGGTGCCTAGCAGCCCTTCGCTAGGTCTTTGTTACCAAGCGGTCCTTCGCCTGGTGCCTAGCAATCCTTCGCTAGGTCTTCTATGCCTAGCAGCCCTTCGCTAGATGCCTAGTAGCCCTTCGCTAGGTCTTAAGGTTCCGATGCCTAGCAGCCCTTCGCTAGGTGCCTAGCAGCCCTTCGCTAGGTCTTAAGGTTCCGATGCCTAGCAGCCCTTCGCTAGGTCTTGGGGTTTCGATACCTAGCAGCCCTTCGCTAGGTGCCTAGCAGCCCTTCGCTAGGTCTTAAGGTTTGATACCTAGAAGCCCTTCGCTAGGTGCCCAGCAGCCCTTCGCTGGGACTTAGGGTTTCGATGCCTAGATTAACTAGGACTTTTCTTCAGCTAAGGTTACTTCTTTTGCTCCCCTTTGTCTGTTCAATGTATCATTGACTTAAGTGTATTGTCAAACATTAAAATACTTAAAGAGGAATATCATTGATGCAAAAGTCCACCCGAAGGACTAGGTGGCAACCGTCTCCTGAAAGGAGTAGGTGAAGGGCAAGTTCTCGGGGATGGGAACTTGTGCCGGTTCGACCTAGGGTTTCGTGGAGATCCGAAGTCAAAACCAAGTCCTTAATACCAATATTATATGCATCTATGCTTTGTGGTTGTATATCTTGCAGGTACCAAGATTGGAAGAAAAGATAAGCTGCTGGAGGCCCTAAGCAGGGCGCCCCCAGTGTTGGGGGCGCCCCCATGCAACCAGGTGCCCCCAGCAGTGGGGGCGCCCCAGGTAAAGCTTAAAAGTGCAGTCTTGGTGGGTAAGCAGAATAGGTGTCAAGCGGGGCGCCCGGAGCATCCGGGCGCCCAGGTTCGAACCTGTTTATGCTGTTTCGTGTCAGAAACACAGATAAGCCTCCATGAGGCGCCCGGAAGGTCCGGGGCGTCCTGGTCAAAGCTGTTATCAGCTGCGGAGAGATAGGCGTGTTGGTGCAGAATGCACCCAAGTCAAACCTATGTTTTGATAATGGCAACATAGGTCAAAAGTTAAGTCCTTCTTGTTTTCTAACAAGTTAATCTAGTGTGCAGTGAAAGCCCTAGCGAAGGACTGCTAGGCACTGGCGAAGGAATGCCAGGGCAAAAAGCCCTAGCAAAGGACTGCTAGGCACTGGCGAAGGAATGCCAGAGTCAAAAGACCTAGCGAAGGACTGCTAGGCACCGGGCGAAGGACAGCTCGGCATCCAAGCCCTGACAAAGGACCGTCAGGCAAAAGTCCAACCAAGGGAGCGGTTGGCATCAGGTAAATTCTCCCGAGAGGAGTAGGTGAGGACGCGTTCCCCGTCGAGGGAACAGTAGGCGTCGGTTCGACCTAGGACTCCATTTTGGAGACCAAAGTCAGAACCAAGACAGCTAAGGATGTATAAAATAAATAATTAATTATGTTATTGTGTTTTGGACTAACCCTGGATGCAGGACCGAAGGAACGTGTGTCTGCAACTCAGAGAGCCTCAAAGGAGTGAGGCAGCAGCTGAGTAAGGCGCCCTGAGTGTCCAGGGCGCCCTCAAGGTGAACCAAAACCAAGCAAAGCAAAAAGGGCTTCAGCTGCTTACTGGGCAAGGCGCCCTCAGCAGCGAAGGCGCCCTGGTCAGCGAAGGCGCCCTCAGCAGCCAAGGCGCCTCCAGCCCAAGACTGCGAAGCTCCAGCCCTATCCAGCCGAGAAGACCGCTTCAACCAAGGCGCCCTCAGCGACCAGGGCGCCCCAGAGGTCAAACTTAATCCCTGTTCGAGCGGGATAGAAGTTGACCGAGCGAAGTGTGGATCGGCTGACACGTGGCAGGGCGCCCCCGACGTCCAGGGCGCCCTAGGTGCTATAAATAGCACACCTCGACCCCAAGCTTCAAATCAACTTCGCTCCAAAGCTTCCACGCTCTTCTACGCTCGTGCCTTGCTCCAGAAACGCCTCACCTCGAGCCGACGACGTCCCGCTGCCCCGAAAAGAGTCGATACACTCCGGACGTCGGTAACGAAGAGCTTAATACTTTATTATTAGTTTATTGTACTCTCTTTGTAATTGAAATTATTGTAACCTATTTGCGCGAATATAGAATTGCCCAAAAGTAAACGGTCAACAACCGTGGGCCTTGGAGTAGGAGTCGACACAGGCTCCGAACCAAGTAAAAACCACTGTGTCTTTGTGCTGTATCTCGTATTTTTATTTCCGTTGTGCACTTACTCTTAGCTTTCCGAAAAAGAACGATTACCGATATTCACCCCCCCTCTATCGGTTCTTCACGATCCAACAAGTGGTATCAAAGCGGGGAAGTTCAAACCTGGTGCAACCACCAGTTTGAAATTTTTTTTCGGATTTCTTTTTAATTTTATCATTCTATTTTCTTTATCTTATGAATTTTTCGATAAAAATTTCATTCGTTTTTTTTGCAAGGTTGGTGCAACACCCCTTGTCTTTAATTTATCCAGCACTGCTAATCCAAGACCAAGTCTTGTCAAATTTCTTTTAGCTTTCTTTTTCAGTCTAAATGGCCATGCAAGAGGGATTCAGCACCGCAAGACCTCCACTCTTCAGTGGAGAAGACTTTTCCTACTAGAAAAGCCGCATGGAGGTCCACCTGAAAACTCAGGTGGACATGTGGATCATTATCCAGTCCGGTCTGGAGATCCCCCGAAACGCTGATGGACTTCCTCAGAACTACTCCGAATGGGACAACTCCCTTAAACGCAAGATAGAAGCCGATGCAAAAGTGACACAAACTCTACAATGCGGGCTGACAAAGGAAGAGCTGAACCGCGTGGGCCCCTTCAATAGTGCAAAGGAGCTATGGACAAAACTGATCGAGCTGCACGAAGGGACTTCAGATACTCGGATCAGCAAGCGGGATCTGCTACTAAACAAATTATACACTATCAAGATGGCCGACAACGAAACAGCAGCCCAGCTCCACACACAGATCCAAGAGGTAATGAACGGTCTTCACACAATAGGTCACAAGGTCGAAAACCGTGACCTAATAAGGTATGCTCTAAACGCCTTCCCTAGAAACACCTTGTGGGCATGTATGGTAGATGCATACAAGGTCTCTAGGGATCTTTCTAAAATAAAATTAGACGAATTATTTTCTGAACTAGAACTGCACGAACAAACTAACACCAATATGGTTGAGAAAGGTGTTACTTTTCTTGCAGGCAAGACTGGAAGAACAACGAAGAAGAAGCCTGAACCTGAAACCGAATCTAACTCAGACTCAGATTCAGAAGAAGAAAAAAGAGATCAAACTAAGCTGGTCCGGCTCGCTCGAAGCTACTACAAGGAGCTGAAGAACCAAACCAACAAATGAAAAACTGGCCGAAGAAAGGACGAACCAACTGAACCAGCAAGCAAGCCCAATGTGACCTGCTATGAGTGCAAGAAAAAGGGCCACTACAAGTCAGAGTGCCCTAACCTAAAGGAGGCTAAAAAGAGAGAAGAAAGAAGGCACTGCAAGCAACCTGGGACGAGTCTTCCTCAGAAGAAGAAGAAGAGGCACCCCAGTCCAACCTCCTAGCTCTGACCGCCTCAGATAAAGTCGAGACAGAATCAGAATCAGAACAAGAGGACGGCGAGCTGACCTTCACAGAAGACGGAGAAATTAAGGTAACTGGTTTTAATAGATTACAGTTAACTGAATTGATTTCTTTTCTTTCTCGAGATTTGGCAAAAGCCAAACTCCAGGTCGAAATCCTCCGACAGGAAGTAAAACTCCTGAAAGAGGGAGCTGACTCTAAACCCTTAACCGAGAAGGTTCAGGAAGGAACTCCTACTCAAGTTGAAAAACTTGAAAAGGAGAACTCCTCCCTGAAAACTCAGGTTAAGGATTTTAGAACAGCTTTAGAACGATTTACATCTGGTTCCAAGGGTCTTGACATGATCCTTGGAAAACAGAAATCAGTTCTAAATCGATCTGGACTTGGCTACCGAACCAAATCCCGACAAAGATCATATTTGACTGTACTGAATCAGTCCAGAGGAAAAATTCAGGCATGGGAACCTAAACTGTGCCTGAACCAACCTACTGGATCAAATCAGTATTGGATCCCCAAGGACAAGATTCACATCTTGCCCAACCGTCACCGTGGCTTTAGTCCAGGGGGAGCCAAACTGAAAACTATTTTTATTATTAGATAAACATGTTATTCTTGATTTAAATTGCTTGATTGATTGGTTATTTAATTTCTGCAATATACCATGCTTAGACTTAGGCTAGCTTAAGGACCAAACAAACTTAACTGAAACTTGAAAACATAGTATTGGGTGGAGGTGAGATGATAGTACGTTGGGGAAACCAATTCTAATAAGATCAAGTTTACTTGGTCTCTTTAGACTGGTGAACCAGCCGAAGCTACCGATCCAAAACCCAAACTAGTTAGACCAGAAATTTTTCAAAAAATAATTTTGAAAATGAAACTTCATTAAAAGGCTTTGTCAAGGAAAGGGTGGATGATCCCATAAGGCTTCGGCCAAAGAAGGCCTAGTGCCTCGCCAAGACCTGGAAGCCAATTTTTGAAATTCAAATTCAAATTAATTTTTGTCAAATTCGAATCTAACACAAAAATTCAGCTAAGTATAGATTTAAACATCTCTTCAAAAATTTCAAAATTAATTAATTAAGTTTTCAAAATTTAATTATTTTTCAAAATTAATCAATCTTTTCAAAACAACTTTTAATCATCAAAACCTGTCTCACGAAAACCATAAGGTTAACGTGATTGAAAACTCTAGATTTGGGTGAGACAGTAAAATTTAGACTAAATTATGATTCCTTTAATGTCTGTGTTGCAGTAAAATTCTATATTTCAAACCATGGTCAACATAGTCAAACCACGGTCAACATAGTCAAACCACGGTCAACGTAGTCAAATCAGGTCAAGTCTGGTCAAATGCACTTCCTTAGGGGTTCAAAATTGGTCCTTAGGGCGCCCAAATCCGTGTGGGCGCCCCAAGGCTGGTCAAAAGGTCACTCTGCCACTGAACGCTGACCAGGGCGCCCTGGAGCTTCAGGGTGCCTTGGGATACCCCTTTATTGGTCAAAAGCTGCCAAAAGGCAGCTGCAGCTCTGGGTGGAGGCGCCCTCCTCAGTCAAGGCACCCTCCCACAGTCCTTTCACGGCAGAAAGCTGCCGAAAGGTAACTGCAGGCCTGGTCAAGGCGCCCTCACTGGTAAGGGCACCCTCACCAGTCGAGGCGCCCTCCCGGGGAAGGGCGCCCAAACTGCCTATAAAAAGGGGCTCCCTTCCCCTTCTTCTCTTCACACCCAAAACACTTCTTCCCCTCAACTATCTACCTTCCAAGAGATCTTGCAACCCTCTCAAGCTCTCAAGCCCTCATCTTCAACAATGCCTCCCCGAGCAAACCGGTATAATTTATTGTTTTTTTTCTTTTCAATTGTTCATTAAATGCACACTCTCTTTAAGTATACATTCTTTCTCTTAGAAGACGTCGACCTAATCAGGCAGAACCCGATACTCAACCTAGTCCTGATCCTAGGTTTCCCAATTTAGAATTGTGTAACAAGTTCGCTCGTACCACCTATAAACCTATCAAAATGAGCTACTTGAATAGGTTATTCTTCACCCAATCCTGTCCCCTAGCTATGAACGTTATAAACCACTACCAACTAGACAATCTCGTATTCTGCACTCACCCAATCAACACTTCCTTATGTGCAGAATTTTACAATAATATCATTAGACAGGATAATCTCATGTTCTCCACCATGGTTCAATGTATTCCCTTAACCATCACACCAACACTACTGAACCGATTTCTAGGACTACGACCCTCACAGTCCATCTTTTGTTGTTATCCTCCTAGGGAGCCTCCCTTTGATGCTCCCTATTCTCACATCACCTTAGATACATTACACTCATACTTCTTTAGGCAACCAGTGGCCAGACGATTCCAGTCAGTCAACTTAGAGGTTCAAGACTACGCCCTATACAGGGTCTTAGTCCGATGTATTCTGCCATTATCCACCAGAGACGTCACCACTATGCGACCATTCCATACCTTTCTCTTGTACGCCCTGATTCACCAGTTAGATATTGATATAGGGCTTCATATGTTTCACACTATCCTACACGCATCCAGTGTGACCACGCAAGGGCGGGTACGCACACCCTACTGCCACATTGTCACATCCCTATTACATTACCATGGTAGGAACATTACCGAGGGAGAAATGGCCGATCTGACCGACTACGATGAAATAGGTTATAGAAACTTCGCCCTAGCAGGTATAGAGGTGTCCGGTACCGGGGTCCTGTCCTGGAGACGTCGGAGAGCAGCTCCCCAGATCGATTCGGACGAGGAGGTCGAGTACGACGTCGCAGATGTAGCAGCAGAAGTCCGAGCCCATATAGACGAGCCCGCTCCACCGACACTCTACGAGAGAGTGACCCGGATGGAGACACAGATATAGAGTCTCCGAGAGGAGGTCGAGGCCTCTCACATAGAGCAGATGGACGCTCGCCGAGCTGATAGAGAAGTAGCTGATGCACGATTCTTACAGATGATGGCATGATTCAATGCGTGGCAGCCAGGTCCATCTGATCACCCCGGTCCTTCATCTTAGATTTACTTGGCATTGTACCTATTTGACTGCCCCTACTCAGTAGGGTTGACTTGTGCTTGACTGTCGACTATGTTGAACCTAGAGTACCTGCCTTTATTTTATGGTGACTAGTTTATGATTATTGGGTTCTTGTCAATTAGTTAGGATTGTGCTCTGTAGAATAGAAAAACTCAATTTTTTTTGCTCTATTTTTTTAAATTGTTTCTAAAAATAGAATTTGAAAAATTGCCTTACTTAATTTTAAAAATCAAGTTCTTTTCTCTCTTTCGACTTAGTTTTATTTAAAAACTACCCCCTTTCAAAACTAGGGATTTTTCGAAAATGGACTTAGGCTAGGCCCTAACCCTAGAACTGCATGCACCTATAGACTTAGAAGCCAGCATCTCACAAGCACCTTAGGGTACTTATGATTGATAACCTAGAAAGGGTTGAGATGCTTAGGTCTTTGCCTTAATTCAAGATGCTTTAAGTCAGTGCATCTGCAGTAATTGGGGCACTAAATACAACTTATACAGCAATCAAGTTAAGTGTCAAGCTTAGAAAATCTAACTTGAACAGAAACACTTAACTTGACTAACCCTAGCAAAAACTACTGTATATAACAGTTAGTAAGTAGCTAATTGGGTTAGACAGGTCCCTACAGACAAAAATTGATTGATTTAGTATAAATTAAACTGGTTCAGTACAGCAAATTATTATTTATTTTAATTCATGCTATATTTATCTGTTTTGATATATGGCAAAGGGGGAGATAGAGATAGGAAAGAGAAAAATTATTTTTTTCTAAATTTTTCCTTTATTCAAAAAGCTTTAAATTATTTTCCTTTATTCAAAAAGCTTCAAAATTCTTTACTCAAAGCTTTCAAAATTTTGCTAAGTACTCTAGCTTCAAAAGTTTTGTTTCAAGCTTTCAAAATTTTGCTAAGTACTCTAGCTTCAAAATTCTTTACTTCAAGCTTTCAAATTTTGCAAAGTACTCTAGCTTTTCAAAAGATTCTTACTTAAGCTTGTCAAAATTATTTTTACTCTAAAGCTTAAAGTTTTTCAAAATTGTTAAGTACTAATGTGTTTCAAGCTTGTTATATCCTACCAATTACTTAAGCTAACATTTTGAGTACTGTAAAACTTAAGACTTTATACTCAAATTATGCTTTAAAAACTCTACTATGTATTTTTAAGTTACTTCTAAGTACCTAAAACTTAAGCACAAGTAAAGTTTTTAAAACCCCACGAATTTTTGAAAAACATAGGGGGAGATTCCTTCCAGGGGGAGGGAACAAAAGTTAAAACTTTTTCATGTCTTGCTTAAACTTAACTTTTTGAACTAGGGTTGCCATAAATCAAAAAGGGAGAGATTGTTGGTGCAGAATGCACCCAAGTCAAACCTATGTTTTGATAATGGCAACATAGGTCAAAAGTTAAGTCCTTCTTGTTTTCTAACAAGTTAATCTAGTGTGCAGTGAAAGCCCTAGCGAAGGACTGCTAGGCACTGGCGAAGGAATGCCAGGGCAAAAAGCCCTAGCAAAGGACTGCTAGGCACTGGCGAAGGAATGCTAGAGTCAAAAGACCTAGCGAAGGACTGCTAGGCACCGGGCGAAGGACAGCTCGGCATCCAAGCCCTGACAAAGGACCGTCAGGCAAAAGTCCAACCAAGGGAGCGGTTGGCATCAGGTAAATTCTCCCGAGAGGAGTAGGTGAGGACGCGTTCCCCGTCGAGGGAACAGTAGGCGTCGGTTCGACCTAGGACTCCATTTTGGAGACCAAAGTCAGAACCAAGACAGCTAAGGCTGTATAAAATAAATAATTAATTGTTATTGTGTTTTGGACTAACCCTGGATGCAGGACCGAAGGAACGTGTGTCTGCAACTCAGAGAGCCTCAAAGGAGTGAGGCAGCAGCTGAGTAAGGCGCCCTGAGTGTCCAGGGCGCCCTCAAGGTGAACCAAAACCAAGCAAAGCAAAAAGGGCTTTAGCTGCTTACTGGGCAAGGCGCCCTCAGCAGCGAAGGCGCCCTGGTCAGCGAAGGCGCCCTCAGCAGCCAAGGCGCCTCCAGCCCAAGACTGCGAAGCTCCAGCCCTATCCAGCCGAGAAGACCGCTTCAACCAAGGCGCCCTCAGCGACCAGGGCGCCCCAGAGGTCAAACTTAATCCCTGTTCGAGCGGGATAGAAGATGACCGAGCGAAGTGTGGATCGGCTGACACGTGGCAGGGCGCCCCCGACGTCCAGGGCGCCCTAGGTGCTATAAATAGCACACCTCGACCCCAAGCTTCAAATCAACTTTGCTCCAAAGCTTCCACGCTCTTCTACGCTCGTGCCTTGCTCCAGAAACGCCTCACCTCGAGCCGACGACGTCCCGCTGCCCCGAAAAGAGTCGATACACTCCGGACGTCGGTAACGAAGAGCTTAATACTTTATTATTAGTTTATTGCACTCTCTTTGTAATTGAAATTATTGTAACCTATTTGCGCGAATATAGAATTGCCCAAAAGTAAACAGTCAACGACCGTGGGCCTTGGAGTAGGAGTCGACACAGGCTCCGAACCAAGTAAAAACCACTGTGTCTTTGTGCTGTATCTCATATTTTTATTTCCGCTGTGCACTTACTCTTAGCTTTCCGAAAAAGAACGATTACCGATATTCACCCCCCCTCTAGCGGTTCTTCACGATCCAACAAGGCGCAGGGATAAAGTTTGACCGAGTCTTCTGGGGCGCCCCCAGCGTTCAGGGCGCCCCCAGGAGGCCTATATAAGGGGCTTCGACCCCTCTGCTTCAACAACAACTGCGAAGTACCATTCCAAGCATTCTGACCGACGACAACGCACTAGAGACGAGGCTCTACGACCGGGAGGCTCCAGGAGGAAGTGCGGGCACTTCGGAGGTCCAGATCGGCCGAGCTTCAGACTATGTCTTGTTGGTTTAATTTTATTTAATTCCGCACTTAATTTTTCTATATTATTGCTTGTAAATCTTGCACTGTAAGTCGGGTTTCTCCGCCTCCGGAAAGTCTGGGAAGGAGACCAATAGTGGACGGGCGTTTGATGGACCCAAAATAGACTGTCACGAATGTGGGTCTCAAATTTAAATATGAATATAAAATGCTGGAAACCCTTTTTGCAATCAAAATCTGAAAATGTAGCAAAGGGGCCACAGGTCGTATTTTTCTCGGAGCTAGTTGTCGTGTTTGATTCGAGCTTGGTTTATGTGTCGTTTGTGTTTTTGGGTTTCAAATAAGTAATTGGGTTTTGGTTTGTAATTCAGAGATGAAATCACAATGAAAATTAAAGAAACTCAACTCATGAACTAAACAAAGAGATGACACTTACTAACTCAACCTATGAGAAACCTAATCAAAGCACTTACAAATTTTTTGGAAACTGATTTCTGATGTCAAAAACAAAAGAAATGCTAAGCAATGAAATAGGGGCAGTGATGGGAGTTTTCGGTAAGCAAATCAAGCTTAAAACAAGTGCCAACTATGGAAATCGGAAATTAAACAAGCAACAATATTAACACCACTAGCTACAAGTTTGGAAGCTAACTAATGCAAAGAGAATTCAGAAAATTGGCCGAATGCAACCTAACTAATTCCTAACACTAAGACTAACTAAAACTGCTTTTAACTTGGTACCAATTAATACCAACACCTCTCTTGATACAAGGTGAGGAAGTTGATACCAACTTGATACCAAGGAAGAAGATAAAAATCTATGTGCCAAAGGTGAAAACTAAGTACCCAAGCTGTGGCTACACTTCGAAATAACACTAATTGCTACTCAATATGGAAATCAAAGCTATTAGTAAAGTAATTGCAGGAATGACCAGGAAAACAGACCCAAACAGCTCACTTAGACACAAACCGAAAACTAAAATGCATGTGCAGAAATTCAGCAAATGAGCAGAATTGAAATGGAACACTAATTGGATGCAAATCAAGACTGAATAACTAAGTACAACTGATCGAAACTAGCTTAAGGAGTAGTGAACCTAGAGTTTCAGAAATACTATCCATTCAGACACAAACTGAAGCAAAGAAAAGAAGACAGAATCGAAACTGCAAATTCAGAACAAACATGTGCAAAAATTCACCTACAAAGCAAATGCAAAACTAATTCAATCAGGAGGAAATCTGAGGCAATGATTCACCAAACAAGATCTTTTCGATATGCTGAAATCTAGAATGTAGAAACTAAAATCTAGAAGGTAGAAATTAAGTTGATAAAACAGCAAGGAACTTGGCACGCAAGCTGGAATTTGCACGCAAGCAATTAACACAGAAATAAGCTGAAATTCAATTCGATTGATCACTAACAAGTTCACTAACCTACTTAACTTGAAGATTTAAAACCTAATTAAGCTACACAATTCAGGAAACAAACTCAACAGCTGATACAGAAATTGCAGAAACAGGACAGATTGCGGCAGAAACGAAAACTACAGCTAAAACAAAATTTAAGCTAAAGAAACTACTCCTCAACCCTTCCCGAGCTCAAGATCTCCTTGGTCGTCTAGCAAGGGCAAGCCAAGACCCCTTCGGCTCCGCAAATCAGTGGGAAATCGCCTCTACAGTCGACTCTGCTCAAATCTGCGCGTAGCTGGAATTTCCAATCCGATTCACTCTATCTCAACTGATGGAGCTACGATGATGATTTGGGAAGCGTCTGAGCTCACCTGAGAACCCCTACAAGTGGCTCAGACGTTTAGAAATGGGTTGTAGATGAAGAACGAGTGATCGGACTGAAGAACTGCCGAAACCCTCAAACAGTCCTTGTTCCGACGCAAATTGAGCTGAATTTTCCAAGGAAACTATCCCCAAGGATTCAAATCTTGATCTAGGATGAAAGTTGAGGTGGTCATGCCTTCTTGGATGAAGAAATTGAAAAACGATGATGAAGAACAGCGAAGAAGATGAAGAACAGCGAAGATGCGACGAGGGTGAGCTGCGCAGAATTTTTGCTTAAGTATTTGACATTGGACGGTCCAGATTGCTTTGGATGAATCCAACGGTTGATCTTGCTCTGATTTGATCCAAATTTTGATGATGATGATCTGGGGTCAGGATCTACCTCATGGTAGCTCGGATCCTCCAGATGTGCAACGGATGGTCCAGATCAACCTAATCTTTGAATGGACGATCTAGAGCCCTCCGAGCTTGATCCAACGGTTGATTGAGCTCTGATTGGAATGAAACCTTCAGATCTTGATCAGAGTGCTTGATCAACCCTAACCCTAGCTCGGATTGCTTCAGATGGTCCCGGATGGCTCAGATCTAGCCGCTTTTGAATCGGACGGCCCGGATTATTCCGAAACTTGATAACTCGATTCGGGTCCACTTCCGACTCAAGTTTGACCCAATATGCCCTAGATCCATGAACCTTTCATGACTATAAAAAATAGATCAAGAATTTGGTGGCCAAATAATCCAAATATGTGTAAATTTGCAATTAAGTCCAAAATAAGAGTAAGTTCTAAAACCTAGGGCAATTTCACAATTAAGCAATAAAAACATAGGTCAAACATGGATTTTAGCAACTCAAATAATCACTAAAATAGTAATTATCAACTCTCCCACACTTGAGCTTGAGCGTCTCGCGAAAACACTAAGTATGTATCCCCTAGATTTCTTAAGCATAATTAGAAGCAAATGAAAAGAAATTACCTAAGGTTGTCAATTCTCATAAATCTAAGCTCTATGGATTAGTATCTCATCCTTAAATCAACAACTTAGCCTTTTCATCCATCATGAGTCATTGAGATGAATTTAACTCGCTAGCCTTTCAAGGGAAATTTTGGTGGCTCTCTCCTTAAGTTCTAAGTAGATGATGGAAGTGGAGCTCACTCATACACACATGCTTCTTGCACTACCATAGGCTTTCTTGTTATCTAATCTCCACCATTATTCATGATTAGGATCAATCATCTATAAAAACAAATGAAAACATAGAAAATGGTAAGAAATAGAGTAAAAACCAAGAAAATGGAAAAATTGATGGAGTGGGAGACTTGGTTGCTCAAAAATATTTCCAATGTGCTTTGCCCCATCTTTACAGTCCTCTAGCGAAATCAAAAGTGTGATGGAGTGAAACTTGAATAATTTCCTTTGATTTGGATGAAAAACCCTTCCTTGATTTCCTTGTGCCAAGTTTTGCCTATTGCGTGCCAACTTGTTTTTGCTTCTCTTTTCTCATTCTTCTTTTTCTTCCTTTCAATTTCAGCTCCACGGCAGAATCATCTGGTTTCTTAATTAATTAGCATCAGTTAGAATCACATAGTGTAGTGGAGAATTCGGATTGTTCCACTTGAAAATGGCTGATTAGCAATTCGAATTTCAGCCCTTGCACTGTTTTTTTTTCTGTGTGCTGATCAGAGTTGCATCCACATTTCTTCCAGATTTGGTCAGCATTTGGTGTTCTCAATATTCTTTGATGCATTTCCGAACTTGTGCCCTGATTCATAGCCTTGGAAAATCTAATTTCAGTCTCAACTTGGCACAAACTGCCTCTCTAGCATTCCTTTATGTTAGTATTCTGATTTCATCCTTTTTCCTTCACTTGAAATCTGCTCCCCATGAGGTTGAATTCAGCTAAAAGCCATTCTACCAGTTCCATTGAAAACCATCAAGACACTGCTAGTTTAGGAAGCCTGAACTAGCTTGAAGTTGGTACAAAACTTCCTTGTATGATAGGTAAACAATTTCTGCCCAGATTTCTGCATTTATACTTGGCACATATTTCTTCTGTTGTGTTTCAGATCTGTCCAGCTCAGATTTTGTTCAGCTGCAATTCCAAAACAACCCGACCAAAAACAGCTGCAATTCCAAAGGATATTGAAATCAGCTCAGCAGACCTTGCCTTCACTGCATTTTCTATTTTTTTTTCTCTGCTACAATTCCAGCTCACGATCTCCATTTTTTTCTTGTTCTGATCATCTGATGATAAACTTTCACTTTGTGATACATTCATACATTCCCTTTTGTGATTTACACCCTCGGAAACCACATTCTAATCCCAAGTTGATACAAAATTGTTTGAGTGGCCTTTCGGAAATGGTTGAGTAGCCACTGCCCAAGCAGTTTTCAAGTTGCTAACTGATTAATCCTTGATTGATCTCCTCCATTTACCTTACTAGAAATCTTAGCTTTCTCTTGAATTATTCAATCAATGGAAATCTGCAATAAACATTTGAATCAAGTGGCTGAATTTGGGGAAAAACATTTCTGCACTTCTATTCAAAATCAATGATCTTCATAACTAAATGTTTAGCTCTTTCTCCCTTCCATAGCTGCATTTTCCTCTATTTAATTTCAGTAACACAATGCTGGATTAGAGAACTCAGATTCAGTTTAGAGGTGTTACAAAATTGCTTGTATGGAACCAAATTTGATATAGTAAACACATTTCTGCCCTTGAACTTGGCACAGATTTTTGCACTACTTTCAGATCTGTCCAGCTCCACATTCCATTCTGATGTCTCCAATTCAGCTTCACAAACAATCCTTTAAGAGATTTAGAACCTTGTAGCTTACTCCCTTTTCAGTTTATATCATCTCAGCAACTCAAAGTCGAAATTCCTCAGCTTCAATTCATCCTTCCAGCAGTGTGTTCAGATATTTTTTTTTCTTGACTAGCTAGGAATTTCTGCTTAAGTTTCAGATTCTCCAGCTTATGTTCAGCTGCTCCTCAAAAAATGTTTCTGATTTTATAGCCTAGAAAACTTCATTTCAGCTTCATCTTGATGCAAAATGTCTTGATGATAACAAAACCTTCTGAATTTTCTTTTTAGCTGCAATTGTGTTCAGATTTCATTCTTAACACCTTGCTTGGGTTCCATCTTGGCACAGAATTCCTGAACTTGCAGCTATCTTAGATTTTCTGATCTCCAGAATTCTGCAACTACCCTTGCATTCAGTTTTTGTCATTCCAGCAACTCCAAATCACTGTCGGCAGATTTCAAGTTCTCAATGCAGTGCAGATTTCCCAGCTGCAGATTCAGATTTAGCTCAGCTTCCTCTCAAAGAGTTTCTGAAATTACAGCCAATATATAGCTACAATTTTGCTATTGCATTCCATTTTAAAACCTTGGCACAGAATTCCTTAGATCTTCAATTCATTGCTTAACTTCTTCCAGAATTTGGCTTCAATTTGATGGTTGCGTGCCACTTAGACCTTGGCACACAATTTCTTCTTCATCAACCAATTTGAGCTTGGCCATGTAAGCTTGGATCTTCAAATTATAATCAAGAATCTAGATGCCTCCATTGGTTCCATCCTCAACCATTTCTTCTTGCTCATTTTTGACACCAAACTCACTCAAACTCATCTTGCAAAATTTTTTTTCGAAATGAAGTGCATCCTTGATAAAAATTGCTTCCAAATCACTAGTCACTCCCCCACACTTAAATCTTTGTCCGTCTCGGGCAAAGTATCATCAAGAAAACATCCCAAACAACCAAATCCATAGAAATATTGGGGTTAAGATTAGGAATAAGGAAAGACAAATAGAATAGACATGACTTTTGCCAAAATTGATATGGAAAGGTAAACAAAGTGACTAGTCTCTATAGATGTGATCCAACCATTGAAATATGATTTTGAAAGAACCTAAGCAAGTTCTAGAATACAATAACATATGTGTATCACAAATATAAGGCTAATCTCACTAGGCAAAAATAATTCATCTCAAGTCCTCAATTAAGAATCTAAAGCAAAGTAGTACTCAAGCAACCAAGAATTCATCCATGAGCTTAAATCCTAAGTTTTGACAACCAAATTTAATTTATTTTCAAAAGACTCTAAAATGACAATAAGTTAACCTAGAGGGATACATTTATTCCTAATCATGCAAGAAAAAGTGCTAAAACAAAAAATATGGTATTTACAATGATTTTTATTCATGTCATGTTTCCTAAGAATTTATTATCCACTACTTACTTTAAAAAGAGAAACATTTATTCCTAGAAACATGAAAATGATATGCACAATAAATGGTAGAGAAAGTGAACTCCCCTTAAGTTGGGTAGATAGCTTCGTTCATGTCCAACCCATCCACCTCTAGCTCCTTTAGCTCTTCAAAGTACCTTTTGAGCCGGTGGCCATTTACTTTCCAAATAAAACCATTAGATGCATCTTGAATTTCCACAACACCATAGGGAAAAATATTGGTTACAATAAATGGACCATCCCACCTTGACCTTAATTTACCTTTTATCAATTTGAGCCTTGATTTGTACAATAACACCTTGTCACCAACTTTGAAATCTTTCTTCACAATGTGCTTGTCATGGAAGTTCTTTGTCTTCTCCTTGTAGATCCTTGAATTTTCAAATGCTTCTAGCCGAATTTCTTCAAGTTCTTGGAGTTGCAATTTTCTCTCTTCCCCCGCCTTGGTAGCATCGAAATTACAAGCTTTCACCGCCCAATATGCCTTGTGCTCTATTTCCACGGGGAGGTGACAAGCCTTACCATAAACCAAGCGGTAGGGTGACATGCCAATCGGTGTCTTGTATGCTGTTCTGTAGGCCCAGAGTGCGTCATCTAGCCTCTTGCTCCAGTCTTTTCTAGTGGGCCCAACTGTCTTTTCTAAGATGGATTTGATCTCTCTGTTTGAAATCTCAGCCTGTCCATTTGTTTGGGGATGATAGGATGTAGAAACTTTATGTGCCACCCCATATCTGCTAAGCATCGCCTTCATGTGTTTGTTGCAAAAATGAGATCCTTGGTCACTGATTATTGCTCTTGGAATTCCAAACCTGCAGAAAATGTGTGACCTAACAAAACTACAAACAACAGAAGAATCATCAGTCCTGGAGGGAATGGCCTCCACCCATTTCGAAACATAATCCACAGCAAGTAAAATATACAGATAACCATAAGATGCAGGAAAAGGTCCCATAAAATCTATCCCCCAAACATAAAAAATCTCACAGTAAAGCATAGTGTTCTGGGGCATCTCATGTCTCGCTCCTATGTTCCCAGTTCGCTGACATCTATCACAATTTTTATAAAAAACATGTGAATTATGAAAAAGGGTAGGCCAGTATAATCCACACTCTAGTACTTTCCTGGCCATCCTCTGGGGTCCAAAATGCCCCCACAAGCTGATGAATGACAAAATGTCAGGACAGAAGAAAACTCATGATCGGGTATGCATCTCCTAATTATTTGGTCATTACAAAATTTCCATAAATAAGGATCATCCCACACATAAAATTTTGCATCACTTTTTAATTTATCTTTTTGAGCCTTAGAAAATTGAGTGGGAAATACATGTGCAACAAGAAAGTTAACTAGATCTGCATACCACGGTGTCTCACCATGCACTGAAATCAAGTGCTCATCTCTGAAATCATCATCAATGGTGGTAGGAGATCCATCTCCTTCAAGTCTGCTCAAATGATCTGCAACTAAGTTCTCTTTTCCACTTCTATCCTTGATTTCCAGGTCGAATTCTTGGAGTAGGAGCATCCATCTGATCAATCTAGGTTTTGCATCAGGCTTTTTCAACAAATATTTGAGAGCTGCATGATCAGAAAAAATAATCACATGTGAGCATAATAAATAAGATCTGAATCTATCTAAAGCAAAGACAATGGCAAGAAGCTCCTTTTCAGTAGTGGTGTAGTTGGCTTGGGCGACATCTAGGGTTTTGGAGGCGTAGCAAATGACATGTGGTGCTCCATCAACCCTCTGTGCTAAAACAGCTCCCACTGCAAAATTAGAAGCATCACACATTAATTCAAATGGTAGAGTCCAGTCAGGTGATTAATAATAGGAGCTGAGGTAAGAGCCTCCCTGAGTCTATGAAAAGCTTCCTTGCATTTTTCATCAAAATGAAACTCAACATCCTTCTGCAAAAGTCGTGTCAAGGGTCGAGCAATCAAGCTGAAATCTCTAATAAATCTGCGGTAAAATCCTGCATGTCCAAGAAAAGCACGAACATCCCGTACGCATACGGGGTAAGATAAAGAAGAAATAACACTGATTTTAGCAGGATCTACCTCAATACCTTTTCGAGAGACTATGTGTCCAAGTACAATCCCGTGCTCTACCATAAAGTGGCATTTCTCAAAATTAAGAACAAGGTTAGTTTCAATGCAACGATGTAAAACCCTAAACAAGTTATTTAAGCATGAATCAAAAGACGTGCCATAAACTGAAAAATCATCCATGAATACCTCCATACAGTCCTCTAGCAACTCACCGAATATACTTACCATGCATCTCTGAAATGTACCGGGTGCGTTGCAGAGTCCGAAGGGCATACGTCTGTAGGCAAAAGTGCCAAAGGGGCAAGTGAAGGTGGTCTTCTCCTGGTCCTCTGGATCTATGCAAATATGAAAATAGCCTGAAAATCCATCCAAGAAACAATAGTGCGACTTCCCTGCCAATCTCTCAAGCATCTGATCAATGAAGGGTAGAGGGAAGTGATCTTTCCTTGTGACCTTGTTGAGCTTCCTGTAATCAATGCAGACTCTCCAGGAATTCTTAACTCTGGTGGGCACTAGTTCATTGCTTTCATCTGCCACCACGGTCACTCCAGATTTCTTGGGCACCACGTGAATAGGACTAACCCACTGACTGTCAGAAATAGGGTAAATGATACCTGCCTGTAGAAGTCTAGTCACCTCTTTCTTTACAACATCCAAAATAAGTGGATTGAGTCTCCTTTGTGGTTGCCTCACAGGTTTGACATTATCTTCTAAAAATATCCTGTGCATGCAGATAGCTGGGCTGATACCTGGTATATCTGATAAAGTCCACCCAATTGCCTTCTTGTAGTGCCTCAGGACTTGCAATAATTTTTCTTCTTGTTCTGACTCCAAATGCTGTGCAATAATCACAGGGAAAGTCTGCTCCTCTCCTAGATATGCATACTTCAAATGGCCTGGTAATGGCTTCAGTTCACTCTGGTCTTCTTCAGTAGAAATAAGTGATCCTTGGGGCTCTGTGCAATCCCCTACACTTTGAATATCAAGAAAAATAGGTGATCCTTGGGGCTCTGTGCAATCCCCTACACCTAGAAAAACCTCTCCAGCTGGAAATGTATCTGAAATGTCTTCTGAAAAATCCTCAGTCTCAGCAGTAAGTACTCTCTCAGCCTCCTCTGAATCAATAGCTCCTCCAGAAAAATCAGATAAAAATCCCTCAGCCTCTAACTCTGTCTGCTCCAGCTCATCAAGAATATCCATGCTCATGATGGAGTGGTCCTCTCTCGGATGCTTCATAGCATCAAAAAGGCTAAACTGAACCACCGTGTCTCCGATCTCCATGGAAAGTGTACCGGCATATACATCAATTTTGGTTCTAGCAGTCTTCAGAAATGGTCTTCCTAAAATAAGTGGAGAACGGAGTGCCAAATAATCTCCCTCCATATCCAAAATATAAAATCTGCAGGAAATATTAGCTCCTTTACCTTCACCAAAACATCTTCAATCATACCTGCTGGGTGGGTCTGACTCCTGTCTGCTAGCTGTATCACCACACCAGTGGGCTGTAAAGGGCCTATGCCAAGCATCTGAAATACTGACCTGGGCATCACATTTATGGAAGCTCCTAAATCAAGCATAGCATCATGGAATATAGTGCTCCCTATCTCACAAGAAACAGTAAATACCCCTGGGTCTTCACACTTCTGAGGAATGGTGTGGATAAGTGCTGAGATATTCTTCCCAAAGCTGACCAACTCATTTTCCTTAAGTTTCTTTTTGTGAACACAAAGATCTTTCAAAAACTTAGCATACTTTGGAATTTGCTTGATCATGGTCAACAAAGGTACATTGATCTCTACCTTACTGAAAAGTTCCACTAGTTCATTGAATTCCTTAGCCTTCTCCTCCTCCACTTGCTTTTTGGCTAGTGTTTTCCGCTGTGGAAAGGGTAAGGGAACCCTAAAATCATCTTCTTTGGCCGGAAGTGGAGAGGCTGAAATTTTGGTTGCTGTCCCCTGCGAAGTGGCTGCTGTTCCTTGCGTCTCGCCACTGATTTCTTCTCCGTTTTCCACCAAATTTGGAGGGTTACTTGAGGAGGGGTTGGGAACGGGCTAGGGGTGGAATCAGCTGAATTTGAAGTCATTTCATGGCTGTTTTGGGCTGGAATTGAAGTTGCTGTCCGGTTTTCTGAAAAATCTGCTCTTGGACTCTTTGGAGATGAGTGACCTTCCCACTTCTCAAAGTAATAGCACTCACATTTCCTTTAGGATTAGGAACAGTTTGGGAAGGGAGTTGACTTGATCCTTGAGCTTGATTTGATTAATCCCACTAGCCAATTGACCCATTTGCCTCTCAATGTTTGATTGTGTTGTTGTTGTTGTTGTTGGCTGTTGTTGTAGAACTGTTGTAGCATCTCCATCATTTGTTGTTGCTGCGCATTTCCTCCATTGAGCTCCCATAGCCTCCTTGGTTAGCATAGCTCCTTGACTGACCTTGAAATGAGGAAGTAGTCGGCTGAAATGGTTGAGCTTGCTGGATCCTTGAAAACATGGCTGTTGGGGCTGATAGGAGGATGAGTGGCTGTTGATAGGGCTGATTAAAGGGCTGATATGCTTGGAAACCTTGCTGGGAGTTGTAGCCTTGAAAGTTCTGATTTTGAAGTGGAAAATTCGGTGATGAGGTCTGAAAATTCTGATTTTGAAACCCTTGATTGTAGGCTGAAATTCTGATTAAAGGGCTGGGAAGGCTGGAAAATTTGTTGGTTTTGAGTTGGAAAGCTGGAAATGATTGAAACCTTGCTGCCCTTGATGATATGGCTGGAATTGAGGCTGTGATTGGCTGAAATGTAGGGCTGAAATTCGAATGGAGCTGAAATTGGTTGGGCTGCTGCAATTGTGGTGTGCTTGCTGGAATTTGGTGAGGCTGCTGAAATGCTGCGTTTGAGGGTTTGTTGGCAGAAAGAGTTCCCATATTTGAGATTTGGGTGATCCCTCCAACCGGGTTGTAAGTAGAGGAGTAAGGATTGTTTCTTGCTTGAAATTGTCCTCTTACCAATGCTGCTATTGTCTCGTCTTGTTGGAGGGTGGGCATGAATCTGAAGTGTGCTCTTGACTAGAGCAAATGCCACACACACTTATCACTTGATTAGCTGTGGAGGACCGAAGATTTGAACTTGATTGCATTATTAACTTCAATTGCTTAATAGTGATGTGATCTCTGCCAATGAATTCCTTATCTCTTTCTGATCAGTAGGAACTACCTGAACTTCACCCACTCCTCTGGTGGTCAAGGCTCTGCTTCCAAATTGTTGGGAATTCTCAGCCATATTAGAAATGAGCTCCCTAGCTTGAATTGGCGTTTTGTTCACTAGGGCCCCTCCAGCTGCAGCATCTATCATTATTCTGTCCATCTGCAGCAATCCCTCATAAAAGTACTGAATCAAAAGTTGCTCACTGATCTGATGCTGGGGGCAACTTGAACACAACTTGTTGAATCTCTCCCAGTAATCATAGAGTGTCTCACCCACCACTTGCTGAATTCCACAGATGCTTTTTCTGATTATTGCTGTTCTGGAGGCTGGGAAGTATTTTTCCAAAAATGCTTTCTTCATGGAGATCCAACTAGACACGTGCCCCGTGGGTAGATAGTAAAACCAATCTTTTGCTGCTCCTGTCAGTGTGAAGGGAAAAGCTCTCAGCTTGATATCTTCTTCAAAAATGCCCTGAGGCTTCATAGTAGAGCATACAACATGGAATTCGTGCAGGTGTCTGTTTGGATCCTCTCCAATTAATCCCTGAAACTTGGGCAGCAAATTGATGAGTCCAGATCTTAGCTCAAAATCTCCCGCCAGCTCTGGATAAGCTATGCTGGAGTACTGAAATGAAACATCTGGTGCTGCAAGCTCCTTCATAGTTCTCTGGTGATCTGCCATGTTACTCCCTGAGTGAGTGAAAATAGTCTGAATAGGAGGGATATCTGTAGTCTCAGAAAGGATGCCCTGGCTCCTCCTAGCTCTGAAAGTCCTCTCAATCCCAGGGTCGAATTCTTCTAAATCACCACCTGAAGACCTGGTCATAAAACAAAACAAATCGCAGTAAAAGTAGATAGAGAGATAAAACAAATGAAATCAAATCAAAAGATATAGCAATAAGCACAAAAATAAATCAAGAAAGATATGAAATAAATGCACAAGCAAAAATCAAACAAATCAACTAGTAGTTTCCCCGGCAATGGCGCCAAAAATTTGACGGACCCAAAATAGACTGTCACGAATGTGAGTCTCAAATTTAAATATGAATATAAAATGCTGGAAACCCTTTTTGCAATCAAAATCTGAAAATGTAGCAAAGGGGCCACAGGTCGTATTTTTCTCGGAGCTAGTTGTCGTGTTTGATTCGAGCTTGGTTTATGTGTCGTTTGTGTTTTTGGGTTTCAAATAAGTAATTGGGTTTTGGTTTGTAATTCAGAGATGAAATCACAATGAAAATTAAAGAAACTCAACTCATGAACTAAACAAAGAGATGACACTTACTAACTCAACCTATGGGAAACCTAATCAAAGCACTTACAAATTTTTGGAAACTGATTTCTGATTTCAAAAACAAAAGAAATGCTAAGCAATGAAATAGGGGCAGTGATGGGAGTTTTCGGTAAGCAAATCAAGCTTAAAACAAGTGCCAATATGGAAATCGGAAATTAAACAAGCAACGATATTAACACCACTAGCTACAAGTTTGGAAGCTAACTAATGCAAAGAGAATTCAGAAAATTGGCCGAATGCAACCTAACTAATTCCTAACACTAAGACTAACTAAAACTGCTTTTAACTTGGTACCAATTAATACCAACACCTCTCTTGATACAAGATGAAGAAGTTGATACAAACTTGATGCCAAGGAAGAAGGTAAAAATCTATGTAATCAAAGGTGGAGACTAAGTACCAAAGCTGTGGCTACACTTCAAGAATAACTCTGAATGCAACTCAATATGGGAATCAAGGTAGTGTTAAAGAAAATTGCAGGTTCACATGAAGAAAATCAACTCCAAACTGTTCAAGCCAGATTAACAAACTGAAACCTAAAATGCATGTGCAGAAACTCAGCAAATGAGCAAAATTGAAATGGAATATCTAATTGGATGCAAAATCGAATTAAGCAACTAAAAATAGCTACTCGAAACTAGCTTAAGGAGTAGTGAACCTAGAATTTCTGAAATTGGCTATCAATTCAATTACAAACAGCAGCAAGGAAAAGAAAAACAGAATCGCAACTGAAAATTCAAAACAAGCATGTGCAGAAATTCATCCACAAAGCCAATGCAAAATGAATGCAATAAGGAGGAGATCTGAAGCAATGATTCACCAAACAAGGTCCTTTTGACGTGCTGACATCTAAAATGCAGAAACAAACATTTAGAAAGCAGAAACAAATTGAAGAATTCAGAAATTAACTTGGCACGCTAGCTAGAATTGGCACGCAAGAAATGAAACTGAAAACTAACTGAAATAGAATCTGATTGTCACCTAAACAAGCTCTTAAACTACTTAGCTCGAAGAATTAAAACCTAATGAAGCTAAACAATTCAGAAATACAAACTCGAACAGCTGCTAAAAGAAAGTGCAGAAACAGGACAGGTTGTGGCAGAAATGAAACTACTGCAAAAACAGAAATTAAACTAAGGAAAACTACTCCTCGATTCCTTCCCGAGTTCAAAATCTTCTTGGTCGTCAAGCAAGAGCTGGCTTCGAACCCCTAGGCTCAGCAAATCAGTGGGAAATCATCTCTGAAGTCGACTCTGCTCAAATCTGCGCTTAGCTGGAATTTGCAATCCGATCCACTCTATCTCAACTGATGGAACTGCGATGATGATTTGAGAATCATCTGAGCTCACCTGAGAACCCCTACAAGTGGCTCAGACGCTTGGAAATGGATTGTGGATGAGAAGCAAGTGATCGGACTGAAGAATTGCCGAAACCCTCAAACAATCCCTTTCCGGCGCAAATTAAGCTGAATTCTTCAAGGAAACTATCACCAAGGATTCAAATCTTGATCTAGGAATGGAATGGAGGTGGTCACGCCTTCTTGGATGAAGAAAATTGCAAAAGTGATGAAGAACAACGAAGGAATGATGAAGAACGGCGAAGACGCGACGAGGGTGAGATGCGCAGAATTTTTGCTTAAGTATTTGACATTGGACGGTCCAGATTGCTTTGGATGAATCCAACGGCTGATCTTGCTCTGATTTGATCCAAATTTTGTTGATGATGATCTGGGGTCAGGATCTGCCTCATGGTAGCTCGGATCCTCCATATGTGCAACGGATGGTCCAGATCAACCTAATCTTTGAATGGACGATCCAGAGCCCTCCGAGCTTGATCCAACGGTTGATTGAGCTCTAATTGGAATGAAACCTTCAGATCTTGATCAGAGTGCTTGATCAACCCTAACACTAGCTCGCATTGCTTCAGATGGTCCCGGATGGCTCAGATCTAGCCGCTTTTGAATCGGATGACCCGGATTAATCCGAAACTTGATAACTCGATCCGGGTCCACTTCCGACTCAAGTTTGACCCAATATGCCCTAGATCCATGAACCTTTCATGCCTACAAAAAATAGATCAAGAATTTGGTGGCCAAATAATCCAAATATGTGTAAATTTGTAATTAAGTCCAAAATAAGTGTAAGTTCTAAAACCTAGGGCAATTTCACAATTAAGCAATAAAAACATAGGTCAAACATGGATTTTAGCAACTCAAATAATCACTAAAATGGTACTTATCACCTACCCACCGAGAGGCTGTAGGATTTAATCCGCTCTTGGTCGGGCGTGTACAACTCTGAGGCCAAGCCCACACACCGAGAGGCTGTAGGGTTTAATCAGAGACTTAACATTTACAGCATGACATGTAATCCACATCCTTTATTAATTATACTGCTAGACAGTGAAGCAATGAAAGCGTACATCCACTAAAGTGCATTACACGGCGACTCACGCAGTATAGTAGGGGCGAAGATATTTCGCATGCCAAGGCTTTTCCAGTCTTCTGCCTTCATTGTCTTCCAAATAGTAGCTTCCTCCTGTAAGTTTTTTGACGACGATATAGGGGTCGTCCCACTACGGCTCTATCTTCCCAGGATTGTCCACCGGTTTGATTCTCTTCCAGACTCGATCGCCATCCTCGAAGCTGCGGGCAATCACCCTACGATTGTAGGCTAGCTGCATCCTCTTTCGATAAGTTTCCAACCTTACCGCAGCTATGTCCCATACATCCGAGATAAGGTCCAGATCAATTAAATGCTCCTGGTCGTTATCTTCCTTGTGATAATGTCGCCGTCACGGGGACTCCTCACCTACTTCCACCGGAATGACGACCTCTGCTCCATAGACTAGCTGGAAAGGGCTCTCACCTGTTCCTTCTTTTGGGTAGTCCGGTAAGACCTCAAGATGCTGGGAAGTTCTTCGACCCAGTTGCCTCCGACATGATCCAACTTTACTTTGAGCCCTCGCAGAATTTCCCGATTAACCACCTCCGCTTGTCCATTGCTTTGTGGCTAGGTAACGGAGGTGAAGGCCGGCTGAATGCCCAACCCTTCACACCATTCCTTCAATCTAAGTCCAGAGAATTGCCTGCCGTTGTCCGACACCAGCTTATGAGGAATGTCATATCTGCAGACAATATCTTTCCATAGTACCTTCATCACCGCCCCCTCTATGATGTTGGCCAGAGGTTCGGCTTCCACCCATTTAGAGATGTAATCCACGAGGACCAGCAGGAATTTCTTCTGCTGGGGCCCGATGGGGAAAGGCCCGACAATGTCCATTCCCCACTGATCAAACGGGTACGATTCTGTAGAGACTCTCAATGGTTCCGTGGGGCGATGAGAAACATGCTGATGCCTCTAACAAGCCCTACACTTGACCACGAAGTTGAGCGAGTCGGCCTGGAAGGTGGGCCAAAAGTATCCAGCCATAAGGATCTTGCGGGACAGGGACCTCCCTCCAATATGGCTTCCACAGATGCCCTCGTGCACCTCTCGCATTACGTAGCCAGTCTCCTCCGGCCCGATGCATTTTAGGAGGGGTCGGGCATATGACCTCCTGTATAACTAATCTCCGACCAGTGTAAACCTCTCCGCCCGCCGACAAAACAGCCGACTCTCTGGGCCTCCACTCGGCAGGGATCCGTCTCGGAGGAATGCTATGTAGGGATCCCTCCAGTCTGTAGGTCCATCCCTTTCACCTTCTCCTCCGATTTGGGCCACCAATGTTTCGGTCACGCTGGGCACCTGCAACTGCCAAGTAGATATGGAACTGGCCAGCTTGGCCAACTCGTCGGCTCGCACATTATCTGATCAGGAGATCTTCTGCAGGATGACCTCCGAGAAGGTGGTTTTTATCTATTCATATAGGGCTACATACCTCTGCAACCGCTCACATTTGACTTTAAAACCCCCCCTCTTTTTGTTGAGCCGCCAACTGCGAGTCCGAATAGACGGTGAGGCGGTGGGCTCCCATGTGCTGGGCCGCTTGTAATCCTGCCAGGATCGCCTCGTACTCAGCCTCGTTGTTGGTAGCTTTGAAGTGAAGTCGGATAGACAGATGCAGCATATCTCCCCTGGGGGAGATCACCAACAGTCCCACTCCACTATGTTGGTTATTGGCAGATCCATCCACATAGACCTTCCACTACCTTCGGTTTCTGCCTCCGGAACGGTCTCTAGCATGAAGTCGGAGAGAGCCTATGCTTTGATGGTGACGCGAGGCTGATACTCAATGTCGTATTCACTTAACTCCATCGTCCATTTGATTAGCCTGCTGGACGCCTCCGGGTTAGTGAGGACTCGTGCGAGCGGGCTATTAGTGAGGACCACGATGGGGTGCGCCAAGAAGTATGGCCGTAACCTTCGAGCCATCAGGACCAAGGCGCAGGTCAGTTTCTCCATCATGGTGTACCTTGTCTCGACGTCCTTGAGTAGGTGCCCAAAGAAATAGATGGGATGTTGTATCCGGTCTTGTTCTCGGACAAGTACTGATCCTACCGCTTGCTCGGCTGCTGATAGATAGACGAATAATGTCTCCCCTTCTCTGGCTTATGCAGGGTCGGGAGGTCGGCGAGATAGGTCTTCAATTCCCCAAAGGTCTTCTCACACTGATCATCCCATTCGAACTTAACAACTTTTCTCATAATTTTGAAGAAGGGTAGGGATTTGTCTACGGATTTGGAGATGAACCGAGATAATGTAGTGATCCTACCATTCAGCCGCTAGACTTCCTTGAAGTTCCACAGGGGTGGCATATCCAGGGTAGCCTTTACCTTTTTCGCGTTGGCCTCGATTCCCCTCTCCGTCACCATGTACCCTAGGAACCTGCCACTTTTTACCCCAAACAAATATTTAGTTGGGTTTAGTTTCAACCTGTGTGCTCTGAGAGTGGCAAACTATTGAGGCAATCTGTGGTCCGGAGTGACCAAGTGTTTTGATGTTTAGGCAAAGGGTTTAAGTTAGGTTTACCATTGTGTTCTTATATGTGTATGTTGAGTGTGCAGGTTGTACAGGTTACACATATGGACTTGACTGGGCGGCCTCGGTACGGTGAAGGGTGGCATGAAGACAAGCTGGAGGCTTGTGTGCCCCGAGGGACCTTGGAGAGCAGGGACGATGAGCTGAGGGCGCGGACTTCGAGGCATGCATGAAGAATGGCATGGAGGCAAGCTGGAGGCTTGCGTGCATCCGAGGGACGGGAGCCGAAGATGAAGAGGGTGCGAAGGCAACAGTCGAGGCTGCGGATGAGGAGTCAGTCGAGTCATGAGGGTACCATGCTGTGTGATTGTACTCGGGAAATCCTAGGGTTTGAGTGCGGAATGGAATGTACTCAGGAAGGGTAACCTTAGGTATGCGAGTAGACCAGTCGACTGGTCTGAGGGCAGTCGACTGATGAAACTCACAGAAGGGTCTCAGCTTGGGACCAGTCGACTGCCCTGGGGGCAGTCGACTGGTAGGTGGCTGGTGAGTTGGCTGAGAATTCGAACGTTGGGGTGCAACGGTCGAATTTCAGTGGCACCAGTCGACTGCCCTGGGGGCAGCCGACTGGTAGCGAGGGTTTCAGCCCGAGTCCTATTTAAAGAGGACTTCATGGTGGCTGAGATTCTTGACGAAACTCGCTTGGGTAAAGTGAGTTAGTAGTCTGTTGTGCTTAGAGTGTTGTCCGTGATTGTGGTGAGGTTTCTCCACCCACAAGGAGCGACAGATCTAGTCGGAGGTTATCCGGGGCGTGATTCACCGATGGATTCTTGGATTAGTCACCCGTCCGGGGTGGATACCAAGTAAATCGGTTTGTTAGCATTGTCTAGTATTGTTAGTCTTATTTTATTTGTATTTCCGCTGCTCTAACAATTTTGTAGAGAAAATGACGAAGAATTGCTATTCACCCCCCTCTAGCAACGTCATCGATCTATCACAAACGTCTCCTCCAGGTCGGATATCATGTCCCTCTCCCTTTCTGTCTTGACCAGGATATCGTCCACGTATACCTCGATGTTCCGCCTGATCGGGTGTTTGAAGACTTTGTCCATCATCCGCTGGTACATGGCGCCCGCGTTCCGCAAGCCGAAGGGAATGACGTTGTAGCAGTAGGTACCGTCGGCCGTCACAAAACTAACCTTCTCCTGGTCCTCGGGGGCGAGAGGGACCTAATGATAGCCTTGGTAAGCGTCTAACATTTAGATGAACTCACAGCCGGCCGTTGAGTCCACCAGCCGGTCTATCCTTGGCAGGACTTGTTTAGGTCTCGGAAGTCGATGCAGACTGGCCACTTGCCCCCAAGCTTGGGGACAAGGACCACGTTAGCCATCCAAGCTGGGAATCGAACTTCTCTGATATGTCCAGCTTTTAATAGCTTCTGAACCTCCTCCCGAATAGCTTTATCTTGCTTGGGCGAGAAATGCCTCCTCTTTTGTTTCACTGGACAGGCCTCCGACGCCACATGTAGGTGATGCATAGCCAGCGCTGGTGGGACCCCCTTGATTTCTTTAGCGGCCCAAGCAAACACGTCCTTATGGTTCCGCAGACATTCGACGAGGCAAGTTCGCAACGTGGGGGCGAGGTCCATAGCAATGCGTGTGCTTCCCCCTCCGCCATGGGGATGAATCTGTACCTCTTCACTCTCCACCTCCCATCGTTCTTGCTTGGGCCCTTCATCCTCCCGCGGATGGGTGAGCTCCTCTGCTTCCGCCATCGGTGATTCTTCAGGTGCTTTTAGAGATTCCGACAGACGTCGCCAAATTTGTTCCGGAAGATGTTGTCGATGATGGTCGATCACTGAGGCTCAGTCCCTGTGAAGATCACTACATCGAGGAGGAACATGGAGGGTCCTGCGAAGTAACACAAGCGATAGGGGGACACGCCGACAGGGGTCCGGCGGAGTCCACTATGACACTCAAGTTAGTACGTTGTCCGAATTGTGATGAGAAAGAAAAACAATATGTGAAAACGAGAGATCCTTCCCCCCCTACTAGAGGGGTTGAACTACCTTTTATGCCGGTGTTGGCAGACGGATCATGCCCCCTTTATCGGGGCCACATCTCCAAGATTTGAGCCACAACCCCTGCTTTCGGTGATGAGGGGATATCCCTTGAAACCGTTAGCGTCGTTACCATCCTTTCCCTCGTGGAGCCACTTTTGTGGGGGGTGCGTGGACTTTTTCCTAATCGGTATCCGAGGTCAGTCGTTGCGAGGAACCCGCTTCCCGAGGGGAGCTCGGGGGTCTCGGGGGACAATATCTCCCGAGTTACTCCTTGGGGCCCGGCTTGCCAGGGGGCTCCCGAGGAGGACCCTCGGACTGGCTTTCCCGAGTACGCCACTGAAAGGGGGTCGTAGGCGCGAGGTCCAGAGCAATGCGCGTGCTTCCCCCTCCTGTATAACTGACCCCCTTTTAATATCAGCAACACAGCTCCACGCCAGAATCCAGGAGTTGTTGAATGGGCTATATATGATAGGTCACAAAGTCGAGATCCGTGACCTAATCAGGTATACTCTAAACGCATTCCCAAGAAACACACTATGGGCATCCATGGTAGATGCCTACAAGGTTTCCAGGGACCTTTCTAAAATTAAATTAGATGAACTTTTTCCCAAACTAGAACTGCATGTACAGACTAATGCTACCTTGATCGAGAAAGGTATAGCTTTTGTTGCAGGAAAATCTCAAGGAAAAACCCCCAAGAAGAAGTCTCAACCAGCACCCGAGTCTGACTCAGACTTAAAATCAGAAGATAGTGAAGGGGATCGATCCAAGCTGGTTCGGCTAGCTCGAGATTATCACAAGGAACTCAATTACCAAACGAGCAAGAAAAAATCAAGCCGAAGAAAGGAAGATCCAGCAGAACCTTCAACGAGATCAAAGAGCAAGACTAATGTCACCTCCTACGAATGCAACAAAAAGGGACATTTCAAGTCTGAGTGCCACAACCTGAAGGAAACCAAGAAGGCGCGGAGAAAGATGGCTCTCCAAGCCACTTGGGATGAATCCTCTTCCGAAGAAGAAGAAGAAGTCCCGCATGCAAATCTCCTCACCCTAACCGCCTTGGAAGACGTCGACTCCAGATCGAAATCGGAACCAGACGACAGAAGACTAACAAACTCGAAAAACGGACAAATCATGGTAAGAGGTTACTCAGAATATGAACTATCAAAATTAATATCTTATTTATCTCGTAACTTGGCGAAAGTTAAAATTCGGGTTGAGTCCCTCCGACAGGAAGTAAAACTCCTGAAAGAGGAAGTCAACTCGAGGTCTTCGACTGAGCCAATTCAGGAAGGAAGCTCAACTCAAGTCCAAAAACTTGAGGAAGAGAATTCCTCCCTGAAGACTCAAGTCAAAGAGCTCAGAGTTGCCCTGGAACGGTTTACTTCAGGTTCCAAGAGTCCTGATATGATTCTTAGAAAATAGAAGTCCGTTCCTAACCGATCAGGACTCGGGTATCGAACCAAGTCAAGACAACGATCTTATTATGCTGTATTGAACCAACCTAGGACCAAAGTCCAACCATGGGTCCCCAAGCTCTGTTTGAACAAACAAGCTGGACCAAACCAGTATTGGATCCCCAAGGACAAGATTCACATTTTGCCTAACCATTATCGAGGCTATAGTCCAGGGGGAGCCAATATAAAAACCATATTTATAATTAGATAATTTTTTTAATTGCGATTTTTTTTAATTGCATGTTTGATTATTTATTTTTTATATCATGCTTAGATTTAGGACTGGTTACTTTAAGAATGAAATGATTTAGTTGAAATTTGAAAACCTAGTATTGGGAGGAGGTGAGATGATAGTACGTTAGGGAAGCCGTTCTGGTGGAACTAGTCGAAGCTACCGATCCAAGACCCAAACTAGTTAGACCAGAATTTTTCAAAAAGTAACTTTGAAAATGAAATTTCGTTAAAAGGCTTTGTCAAGGAAAGGGTTGATGATCCAATAAGGCTACGGCCAAAGAAGGTCTTGTGCCTCGCCAAGATCTGGAAGCCAATTTTCGAAATTCAAATTTAATTTACTCTTTGTCAAATTTGAATCTAACACAAATTTCAATTAATCATAGATTTAACCACTTTTCAAAATCAATAAACTTAGCCTTATAAATTTCTTAAAATTAATCAGATATCTCCAAAATTAACCATGTTTTTAATCTTTAATTTTTGAAAACCTGTCTCACAAAACCCATAAGGTTAACATGTTTGATAACACTAGATTGGGTGAGACAGACTAGGCTGTGAAACTCAATTTAAGAATTTTACTTGGTATGCTTAAAGTTCAGAGCTTATTTGATTTAGTTATTGATTGGTCAAAAGAGTCAAACATGGTCAACTCTAGTCAACGGTCAAACTGGTAAATGGTCAAATCCTGGTCAACCTGGGCGCTCAGGATCTCACGGGCGCCTGAAGCCTTTATCTCGGCCCAAGGCAGTCAGACCTGCCAAAAGCAGCTGACAGGTCTGATCTAGGCGCCTGGGACCATACGGGGCGCCCCCATGAACACGGGCGCCCGAGACCCCACACGGGCGCCCGTATAGCCCTATATAAGGCCATCAATTCCTCTACACTTCCTGTTAGATGTGTATACTGAAAGACATGCTTCTTTTATATATATGAACATCTTTATTTTGAAAAGAGAATCACAACCACACTAGGTGCCTGTTTGTATTAGTATATGCATGAAGTCCAATTACTTTGCATTGTAGATAACATGGTGTGTGGTGTCACACGGAAGATCATGTTATCAGTTCCTTGCTTAGTATAAATAGAGGCCCACAACTGAGATGGAATTGGACAACTCATCGAAATGGTTGTAGTGTAATTAGGTGTGGTTGATCTTGACCATAGGATTACACTAGTGTGCTTTGAGTACATTGAGCAGGACCAAAATCCGAGGTTATCCAATTTGTACTGACTCGATAATTGGATAGGACCTCAAGATATTATTATGGAGTACGATCCCTTAATCCCGAAATAATATCGGGCATATATTATTAACTATTATTTCTTTAATTTACCAATGGGCGAGATCTATTCTGTTAGATCGATAGGCCCGGTAAGTTGGGAGATAATATTAATAATATGATGTGCCGTTGATTATTGACGGAATCTGTGTCCTGGTGAATCGGGTTGATGATGCCCCTTGATGAGCTCAAAAGGTTCATCGTGCTAAACCCTGCAGGTGGATTTGATCCGGCACGTTGATAAGGTTGAGTGGTACTAGTCAAGGACCCAGAGGTTAATTAATTTAAATTGTCAGTAATTTAATTAATTAACGGGCATTCGAGATCTTAAACACGGAGGGATGGATGACTCGTAATAAGTGGAGCCCATATGTAAATATGGGGGTTGGTGAGGTAATTCAATAAGGGCCCTTTAGTGGAATGGATCCTCATTAATGGACCAGGTCCATTAGCAGGCCAAGATCCAACTCCTTCTCATGGTCCCTACCGTAGCCCTATAAATACCCCATGGTGGCATGGAACCAAGTTGATGGTTAATCCAATAGATTACAAGAAACCCTAGCCTCAACTCTTCTCTCCTCTCACTCTCTCTCTCTCCCTCGTTTCACTCTGCGGTGCCGAACGGAAGAGAATATTTCTATTCTCTGATTAATTGCAAAGCATGCAATTAATCAAGCGCTTCTCCAATTAATTGCACGCATGCAATTAATTTTGGCTCTTCTCCACGCGCAGTTTAATTGCTCAAGGAGCAGTTTCTGATTAATATTGCATCGCATGCAATTATCATGGCCAGGCGATTAACTGCCCAAAGAGAGCAGATTTTAATTAATTGCATGCTCGAAGGGAGCAGTTTTGATTAATTGCATCAAATGCAATTAATCATCGCCAGCCGATTAAACTGCTCGAAGGAGCAGTTACTTCTCCACGCAGGAACCTTCTTCTTTCCTGTGGAGACGCGCGGGAGATAAAAGGTTGCACACGCAGGTGCAGAGAAAGGGGTGAGACCAGGCGCTGATTTCTTTCTTCCGTGGAAAAGCAACTTGCCGAGTTGCTCACGCATGGCTGCCAAAGAAAAACAAGTTGATCACGCAATTGCGTGATGGAGCAGCTTGGTTTTAGGGGAGTAGCCAGGATGCGTGAGGGAGTTGCTCTTCTTCAAGAGTGCTCCAAGATACTCGTTGCTTGAGCGCCGATGATGGAGGAGAGCAATAGATTGGGTTTTGTGTTTGGATTATCTCCTATGAGCGGCCGGCGGCATCCCTTTGGTTAGGGATTGGTTGGCGCAAGGAGAAGGGATCAACTTGGTGGCCACAGGTCTTGGTAGATCATCGCCCACACGACGTCCAAGAGGGGAGGGTCATACGGTAGAAGATCGTAAGGTAACGGAAGGTATATTCTTCCTTGGCTCCTTTCATTCTTATTTGTACCTTATTCAATTGCCTCGTCATTTCATGTTTGTTATTTAATTATTTTGATTGCGAATCATAGTCAATAATGATTTAACTAGACCCCGACCATAAACACAAAAGCCGACGATCAACTCGTCGCCTTTTCCGCGGTCGAACGGTCGAGCAAATTGCAAGACCAATTTTGGTAATTGGCTAAGTTGCAATTTGAATCGTTCGATACGGCACGAAACGGTCGATGGGAAACGACTCTCTATTCAGATTAAATTTTTTAATCCGTAGGCATAGGGAGGTCTCTCAGATCGATCAGGTATCCGCTTAGGAAACCCACCAAGCCATACCCAACAATTGGTATCAGAGCTGAGGTTTCCGGCTTTGTGTGTTTGAGGATTAGTTAATTTTTTGCATTTTCATACATTTTATTTAGCTAGATGATATGTGGATGTGCGTAGGCTAACTTTGTGTTCCAGGCACGAGATTCCAACTTGTCATGGCCAAATAATGATTGTGTGATTGGTTTTGCAAATTATTGTAATTAATAAATCCTCGGGGTTGACGAGGTGACGACACGACTGGAGGCGCATTAGAGACCAGGGCCATGAAAGTTGGAAAATCTAAGATTTTCTATTTTTCATATGTTGGTTATGTGCTTGTTGTGTGAATGTGCTAGTTAAAATTCCTTGTAATAAATTACTAAGTGGGAGAGGGACCCTAAGGGTCCCATGACTTCCATTACAATCCGATAAGTGATGTGAACAAGTCTGCGTGTCGGCTTTGAGTGCCTTCCTCCCCATCGGATGGACTTATTCCGCGGATCACTGGGTCGGAAAAGACTATAGAAAATTGTTAAAGAGCGTGTGTACTTCCCCATCAGAAGACACATAATCAGAGATAATTTTCTTAGTGTCGTGTAATGGTGAACACTTAGATGCGAATAAAAGTATCCTCCCCATCGGAGTCACTGCTATTATTTTGCAGAGCCGAAGTGGACCAACTATTAATCTTACTTGTCAAAAAGTTAGGTTGACAAGATAGTAAGATTAATGGGTAAAACCTCCTCTTACGAATGTGGAAATTCGTATACGTCCACACCATCGTGGCATGCGAATTTCTCGGTGTTTGGAGGTGTTGGTTGATTTCGAAAATTTATTGTTGTGAGGAATCAATTTATTTTCGATTTCTAAAGTAGTGTGAGTTGTGATTCTCAGGATTTTCAAAATGACTTTTAACCCACTAGCTACAATACTTAAGGAGAATAAACTTACTGGACCCATCTATATTGACTGGAAGAGAAACCTTGACATTGTCCTTACGACTGAAGAGTATAAATTTGTACTCACTGAAAAATGTCCTGATAAGCCTAGCGACAACTCTGGTGAAGGGCAGAAGGAGCATTATAAAAAATGGGTTAAGGCAGATGAGATGACGCGGTGTTACATTCTGGCATCCATGTCGAATGTATTGCAACATCAGCATCAGGCCATGCCCACTACTTGTGATATGATGCTGAACCTTCAGGAGCTCTTCGGGCACCAAAGTCGTGTCGCTAGGCAGCTGGCGATGAAGAATCTGATGACGACCACTATGGTCGAAGGGACACCCATGAGAGATCATGTCCTAAAGATGATGACCCACCTTAATGAGATTGAGGTTCTTGGAGGATCTATCGATGGGGAATCCCAGGTCGATATAATACTCCAATCTCTGCCTAGGAGTTTTGAGCAGTTCCGGCTCAACTATAACATGAATAAGCATGAGTATACATTGGGGGAACTCCTGGGAGAACTCCAGTCGGCAGAGGGGCTCTTTCGTTAGAACTCGTAGGCCTTAGTGACTCAGAGGGTTTCCTCTTCTATGCCGAAAGGCAAGAAGAAGAAGAAACAAGGAGGGTTCAAGAAGGTAGCTACATCGCAGGGACATCGGACTAGCGTGAAGAAGCCGAAAGGCAAGTGCTTCACGTGTAAGCAAATTGGATATTAGAAGGCGAACTGTCCCCGTTGTCAAGAGAAAGGTATATCTTTTCTTTTGTCGTTGTAACATGTTTAGCGGTGTTATCTACCGATACCTGGTGGGTAGATACGGATGCTACTAAACATGTCTGCAATTCTTTGCAGGGGTTCCAGGAAGCCCAACGACAAGCTAAGGAAGAGATTACTGTCTACAAGGGTATGCTACGGAGGTGGCTACTATTGCAGTGGGAGTTATTTATTTGTCTTTAGAAGATAAAGGTTTTGGTTTTAAGATTGCTTTTATGTACCTAATTTTAGAAAGAACTCTGGTTCAGTTTCTAAATAAATATATTCTATTGCTTTTTATGAAAAGTGGAATAGAAAGATTATCTGTTAAGGTACATTGATAGGCAATTGGTACACATTAGAACCAAAGTCTTCCATGATGCAAATAGTAACTAATAGCTCATCATCTAACCAAAGTAGGAGAAAGGTTCCTTCCGAGATAAACCAAACATACCTTTGGTGTCTAAGGCTTGGTCTTATTAACCTTAGTAGGATTCAAAGGTTGATAGCCAATGGGTCCTCGGGTTCATTGGTGGTGGGAGACTTCCCTAACTTTGAATCTTACTTGGAAGGTAAGACGACCAAGAGGCCTTTCAAGGGCGAGGGGTATAGAGCCAAAGATATGTTAGACATGGATCATTCTGATTAGTGTGGTCCTATGCCTATCCAGGATAGAGCTAGCTTTGAATACTTCGTGAGACGAATATTCAAAGTTATGGATATGCACTTACATGATGGCCGCAAGTCTGAATCTTTGATTAGTTCAAAGAATTCAAGACGATTGTGGAGAAACATCAAGGTAACAGTATCAAGACACTACAATCGGATCGTGGTGATAGGTACCTCTTGGGAAAGGTTAGGACTTACTTATCAGATACTGGGATTCAATCCTAATTGACTGCAGCCGGTACACCCCAACAGAATGGTGCAGTAGAGTGAAGGAAAAGGGTTCTTATGGGGATAGGACAATGATGAGCTGCTCTGAGTTGCCGGATTCGTTGTGGGGATATGCTTTGGAAACGGCAGCGTACATATTTGATACCATCTAGGTCAGTACCTACTCCCGTAGAAGTGTGGACTGGGTGAAAGCCAAGTCTAAGACATATTCAAATACGGGGTTGCTCAGCACATGTGCTGAGAGGGGATACTGATAAGATTGGAATCTCGTGCGCTTGTTCATAGGGTATCCTAGAGGAACAAAAGGTGGTTCTATAGTTCTAAGGATCAGAGGGTTATCGTTGGGACGAATACCAAATTCTTAGAAGAAGACTATATGATGAACCATAAACCCATGAGTAGACTAGTTCTTGAAAAATTAAGAGGGGATGTTCTGACCTTAGTACCAACTGTACAAGAAGAAATACCACAAGTCACTGCACCGCGTGTCACAGAAGATACACA
The DNA here is from genome assembly GCA_024364735.1 of Boesenbergia rotunda. Taxonomy (NCBI): domain Eukaryota; kingdom Viridiplantae; phylum Streptophyta; class Magnoliopsida; order Zingiberales; family Zingiberaceae; genus Boesenbergia; species Boesenbergia rotunda. Next base: position 278,335 of record JAGFNQ010001567.1, read on the forward strand.
GGTGGTGCCTCGTCGTAGTGGGAGGGTTGTTGGTCAACCAGAAGGATTCATGTTCTTGGGAGAGTATTCAGACTCGGTCCCTGGCAACCATGAATCAAGATCCTTGGACCTATGACGAGGAACATCCGCTTTGAAGAGATAATCCAGTTATATGGATTTGTTCAAAGGACGGATGAGATTTGTGTATGTAAGAATTGTGATGGAAACGTAGTGGTATTCTTGTACTATACGTAGAAAATATTTTGTTAGTTGGCAACAATAACAAAGTATTATCAGACGTAAGGGTATGGTTGTCCAAACAGATGATATGAAGGACTTAGGAGAAGCAGGACACATCCTTGGCGATCAAAGTTCTAAGGGATCACCAGAGAAGGATGTAGTGCTTATCCTAAGCTTCATACAGAGACAGTGTCTTAACTCATTTTAGCATGGAAACTTCCAAGAAAAGTTTTGAACTTTTCAGCTGTGGAGCTGCTCTATCTAAGGAGATATGTTTAGATTATCAAAGGAGATAGACCAGGTAATGATGGTTCCTTTAGCATCGGCTATAGGAAGTCTCTTGTATGCTAAAAACGAGACCGGATATCTGCTTTGCCATGGGCATGGTTAGCAGATATCAGAGTAACCCAGGTCAAGAAAATTGGATTGCGGTAAAAGCTTATATTAGTGCCTGAGAAGGACTAAGGATTATAAGCTGGTTTACCAGGTAGACCAATTCCCTATGGGTTATACGGATACAGACTTCCAGTCGAATAGGGGCAAACGTCAGTATTCCTCGGGGTTTTGTGTTTACTTTTAGGAGGTAGAACCGTAGTTGGAGGAGTGTCGCGCAGCGACTGCATGATGGACTCCACCATAGAAGCTAAGGATGTGGCAGTCTTTGTGACAGCCAAAAGGAAACTATATGGTTCAGGAACCTCAAGATGGATTTCGATGTGATTCCTGGTTTGCTCAAAGCTATCACATTCTGTTGTGATAAACAAATGGTGCAGTTGCAAATTCGAAGGAATCACGAGCCCATGAGGCGAGTAAACACATAGGGCGCAAGTACCTTCCAGGAGAGGAAAAGCTGTAGTTGCCTAGATTACATCAGAAGACAACCTGGGAGATCTTTTCACTGAGGCCTTGATAGTGAAAGCTTTAGGCATGTGGAGGATCAGGGAGTCAGATGTATGACATTTTGAGGGCAGCAAAGCCTTTAAGTATAAGTGGGAGATTGTTAGATGTATATTTTGAAAGACATGCTTCTTTTATATATATGAACATCATTATTTTGAAAAGAGAATCACAACCACACTAGGTGCCTGTTTATATTAGTATATGCATGAAGTCCAATTACTTTGCATTGTAGATAACATGGTGTGTGGTGTCACACGGAAGATCATGTTATCAGTTCCTTGCTTAGTATAAATAGAGGCCCACAACTGAGATGGAATTGGACAACCCATCGGAATGGTTGTAGTGTAATTAGGTGTGGTTGATCTTGACCATAGGATTACACTAGTGTGCTTTGAGTACATTGAGCAGGACCAAAATCCGAGGTTATCCAATTTGTACTGACTCGATAATTGGATAGGACCTCAGATTTATTATGGAGTACGATCCCTTAATCCCGATATAATATCGGCATATATTATTAACTATTATTTCTTTAATTTACCAATGGGCGAGATCTATTCTGTTAGATCGATAGGCCCGGTAAGTTGGGAGATAATATTAATAATATGATGTGTCGTTGATTATTGACGGAATCCGTGTCCTGGTGAGTCGGGTTGATGATGCCCCTTGATGAGCTCGAAAGGTTCATCATGCTAAACCCTGCAGGTGGATTTGATCCGGCATGATGATAAGGTCGAGTGGTACTAGTCAAGGATCCAGAAGTTAATTAATTTAAATTGTCAGTAATTTAATTAATTAACGGGCATTCGAAATCTTAAACACGGGGGATGGACGACTTGTAATAAGTGGAGCCCATATGTAAATATGGGGGTTGGTGAGGTAATTCAATGAGGGCCCTTTAGTGGAATGGATCCTCATTAATGGACCGGGTCCATTAGCAGGCCAAGATCCAACTCCTCCTCATGGTCCCTACCGTAGCCCTATAAATACCCCATGGTGGCATGGAACCAAGTTGATGGTTAATCCAATAGATTACAAGAAACCCTAGCCTCAACTCTTCTCTCCTCTCACTCTCTCTCTCTCCCTCGTTTCACTCTGCGGTGCCGAACGGAAGAGAATATTTCTATTCTCCGATTAATTGCAAAGCATGCAATTAATCAGGCGCTTCTCCAATTAATTGCACGCATGCAATTAATTTTGGCTCTTCTCCACGCGCAGTTTAATTGCTCAAGGAGCAGTTTCTGATTAATATTGCATCGCATGCAATTATCATGGCCAGGCGATTAACTGCCCAAAGAGAGCAGATTTTAATTAATTGCATGCTCGAAGGGAGCAGTTTTGATTAATTGCATCAAATGCAATTAATCATCGCCAGCCGATTAAACTGCTCGAAGGAGCAGTTACTTCTCCACGCAGGAACCTTCTTCTTTCCTGTGGAGACGCGCGGGAGATAAAAGGTTGCACACGCAGGTGCAGAGAAAGGGGTGAGACCAGGCGCTGATTTCTTTCTTCCGTGGAAAAGCAACTTGCCAAGTTGCTCACGCATGGCTGCCAAAGAAAAACAAGTTGATCACGCAATTGCGTGATGGAGCAGCTTGGTTTTAGGGGAGTAGCCAGGATGCGTGAGGGAGTTGCTCTTCTTCAAGAGTGCTCCAAGATACTCGTTGCTTGAGCGCCGATGATGGAGGAGAGGAATAGATTGGGTTTTGTGTTTGGATTATCTCCTATGAGCGGCCGGCGACATCCCTTTGGTTAGGGATTGGTTGGCGCAAGGAGAAGGGATCAACTTGGTGGCCACAGGTCTTGGTAGATCGTCGCCCACACGACGTCCAAGAGGGGAGGGTCATACGGTAGAAGATCGTAAGGTAACGGAAGGTATATTCTTCCTTGGCTCCTTTCATTCTTATTTGTACCTTATTCAATTGCCTCGTCATTTCATGTTTGTTATTTAATTATTTTGATTGCGAATCATAGTCAATAATTATTTAAATAGACCCTGACCATAAACACAAAAGCCGACGATCAACTCGTCGCCTTTTCCGTGGTCGAACGGTCGAGCAAATTGCAAGACCAATTTTGGTAATTGGCTAAGTTGCAATTTGAATCGTTCGATACGGCACGAAACGGTCGATGGGAAACGACTCTCTATTCAGATTAAATTTTTTAATCCGTAGGCATAGGGAGGTCTCTCAGATCGATCAGGTATCCACTTAGGAAACCCACCAAGCCATACCCAACACTTCCGACACCAAACGAACTCTTCCTTCACTTCTCTTCCTCCCAAGGCGCCCAAAAGCCCTTCTCGTGCCCTCGAACGCCCTACTTCAACGATGCCTCCCTGGTACCATTTTAATTATGCATTTATAATTAAGTTTTCGATTATTTCGCTTATTAAATGCATAATTTTTCTTATTCGTTTAGAAAACGTCGCATTACCCAACCGAACCCCGGGGCTGAACCTAGCCCAGACCCTAGGTTCCCAACACTAGAGTTATTTAATAAATTTGCTCGACTACCTACAAACCTATTAAAACTAGTTTTCTAAACAGACAATTTTTTACCCAATCTTGTCCGACAGCTATGGATGCCATCAATTTATATCAACTTGACCAGCTTGTCTTCTGTACCCATTCAATCAACACAACCCTGTGTGCTGAATTCTACAAGAATCTGGTCAAACAAGATAACCTTTGCTACTCTACTGTACAAGGGATGCCCCTCACTATCTCGCCAGCCCTGGTTACTCGATTTCTTGGACTACGACCTTCCCGGTCCACATTCTGTTGTTATCCTCCGAGAGACCCTCCCTTTGCTCCTCCCTATTCACACATTGACCTGGACACTCTTTACTCCTACTTCTACAGAGATGCATGAAACCCGTTGGTGCAACAGTTTCAGTCCATAGATCTCCGGGTCCAGGACTACGCTCTCTACAGAGTTCCGGTTCGTTGCATTCTCCCCTTGACTACTCGGGATGTCACGATTATGCGACCCTTTGATACCTTTCTTTTGTACGCTATGATCCATCATCTGGACATAGATATTGGTTTGCACATGTTCCAGACAATTATCTATGCGTCTAGCATTTCGACTCAGGGCCGCGTACGCACCCCCTACTGTCACATCATCACTTCCCTCCTTCACCACTACGGTCGCGACATCACCGTTGGGGAGGTCACCCCAATGACTGAGTTTGACGAGATCGGGGCTAGGAACTTCTCACTAGTGGGCATAGATGTCTCGGCCGCCGGGGTTCTCTTGTGGAGACGACAGAGGGTCGGAGCTCAAATCGACTCGGATGAGGAGGTAGAGGTTGATGTAGCCAATCTCGTAGCCGAGATCAAAGAACACTTGCAGGAGCCTCCGCCACCGACCACTGATGAGCGCCTGACATCACTGCGGACGAAGATTCACAGCCTCCGAGAGGAGATGGAGGCCCATCATACCGAGGTCATGGATACTCTCCAGTCTGAGCATGATCTGAACCTGGCATATCACACCGAGTTCATGGACACTTTTCGAGCCAACCGCAAGGCAAACGAGGCCCAACACACTGAGTACATGGATGCCCTCCGAGCCGAACGCGAGGCAAATCAGGCCTGACATAATGAAATGATGTCCAGGTTCCAGTCGTGGCAGCCGGTCCATTCTTTCCTCCGAGCCCTTTCTCCTAGACTCGAGTCATTTCCAGCTATCTTATTGTACCTTTGACTGTTTGACTTTCCCTACTGAGTAGGGTTGACTTGTGCTTGACTGCTATTTGACTTTACTGGTCCTCCAGTTGACCAGTTGACTTTTATGCATCTATCATATTTACTTGCTAGTTACTTATTTGATGAGTTATTAGCTTTATGCCATGACTATTTATTTCAACTGCTAAGTCATGTGCTTCATAATTGAATCTTATGCATAGTAGAATAGGACTGCTCTATATTTTTCCAAAAAATTATTTTATTTCTTAGTTTTTTTAATCAATTTTTTGAAAAATCATTTCTTTTAGCAAGTTTTTGAAATTTAAAATGATTTTCCGACTTAGTTTTATTTCAAAAACTACCCCCTTCAAAACTAGGGGGTTTTCGCAAATGGACTTAGCTTAGGCCCTAACCCTAGAACTGCATGCACCTATAGATCTAGAAGCCAGCATCTCACAAGCACCTTAGGGTACTTTTGATTGATAACCTAGACTGGGTTGAGATGCTTAGGTCTATGCCTTGATTCAAGATGTTTTAAGTCAGTGCATCTGCAGTAATTGGGGCAATAAATACAAGTTGAATAGCAATCAGGTTATGTGTCAAGCTTAGAAAATCTAACTTAACTAACCCTAGCAAAAGCTACTGTTCATAACAGTTAGTAAGTAGCTGACATGGTTAGACAGGACCTGAACAAGATCGATTTAATTTAGTTTGGTCTAGTTCATGCTTAAAGTCATTAAAGTTGGTTCAATATAGAACTTCAATTTTTTTTGCTCTAATTTACCTGCTTTAATTAGTATAATTTTTTTTTATATATGGCAAAGGGGGAGAGAAAGGAAAGGAGAAATTTTTTCAAATTGTTTATCTCTTTTTCAAAAAGTAAAGTAAATAACTAAGTGCTTAAAAATGGTTTTCAAATCTAAGCATTTCAAAACTAACTATTTCTAAGTATTTTCTAAAGCACCTCAAAATTTTCTAAGTACTTAAATTTCGAAAATCTGTTTCTCTAAGTGTTTTTGTTGCATGAAGTACTTTCAATTTTCTAAGTACTTAAATTTTGAAAATCGGTTTCTCTAAGTGTTTTTGTTGCACGAAGAATTTTTAAGAAAATTTTCTAAGTATGAAAAACTTGAAAAACTTTTTTGGAAATTTTCTAAGTATGAAAAACTTGCAAAAACCTTGTGGAAAATTTTCTAAGTATGAAAAGCTTGCAAAAACCTTGTGAAAAATTTTCTAAGTATGAAAAACACGCAAAAACTTTTTGAAAAAAATTTCTAAGTGTGAAAAACATGCATGCAAAAACGTTTCAGAAATTTTTTCTAAGTATAGAAAGCTTGCACTTAGAAATTTTTTAAACTTTTTCAAAACCTTTTATCTAAGTATAAATACTTCAGCACTTAGTCAAAATCTAAAGCACTTAGAAGGTTTACAAAAACCCACATATCTTTGAAAAACTCAGGGGGAGAATATTCGATTCAGGGGGAGGAAACTGAATTTTTTTGTTTCGAATTCTTTGCTTGTTAAATATGTTTATCTTTTTAACTTAACTTTTTGAACCGTGTTGCCATAAATCAAAAAGGGGGAGATTGTTGGTGCCGGAAGCACCAAAGTCAAACCTGTGTTTTGATAATGGCAAAGGGTTCAGAAGTTAAGGTGTTGTTGTGATCTAACAAGCTTACTAAGTGTGCAGGAAAGTCCTAGGTACACTAGGCAAGTAGTCCTAGTCGAGGATTGGGCAAGAAGTCCTGGCAAAGGGCTGGGTAAGAAGTCCTGGTCGAGGATTGGGCAAGAAGTCCTGGCAAAGGGCTGGGCATCGAAGACTTGACCGAAAGTTGGGCAAGAAGTCCTTGTCGTGGACTGGGCACGAAGACCTGGTGAGTGAAGCTGGGCAAAAGTCCAACCGGAGGAGCCGGTTGACAAAAAAGTAAATTCTCCTGAGAGGAGTAGGTGAGGACGCATTCCCCGTAGGAGGGAACTGTTGGTGCAGGCAGCACCTAAGTCAAACCTGGGTTTTGATAATGGCAAAGGGTTCAGAAGTTAAGATGTTATTGTGATCTAACTTGTTCACTGAGTGTGCAGGAAGAAGTCCTAGGTACACTAGGCAAGAAATCTTGGCAAAGGGCTTGGCAAAGAAGTCTTGGTCAAGGACTGGGCAAGAAGGCCTGACCGGAAGTCGGGCAAAGAAGTCCTGGTCAAGGACTGGGCAAGAAGTCCTGGCAAGGGGCTGGGCACCGAAGACCTGACCAGAAGTTGGGCACGAAGACCTGGTCAGGTGGATTGGGCAAAAGTACAACAGGAGGAGCCGGTTGGCAAAAGGTAAACTCTCCTGAGAGGAGTAAGTGAGGACGCATTCCCTGTCGAGGGAACAGTAGGCGTCGGTTCGACCTAGGGTTCCATTTGGGACACCCGAAGTCAGAACTAAGACAGCTACGGTTGTAACCAATGTTCATTATGTTTTGAGACTAACCTAAGTTGCAGGGTCGAAGGACTGGTCGTCTGCAAGTGAGGGACTTCACTGGGCCTAAGCGCCCGAATGGACACAGGCGCCCGAATGGGCTCAGGCGCCCGTATGGATACGGGCGCCCGAGAGTGAAGGCAAAACCCAAAACATGTTAGGATCGATTCCCGTACGCTAGAAGGGGGGTGAATAGTGATTTCGAACTCTTTCTTGAACCTGCGTTATTAGTAGAACAGCGGAATATACAATAAACAACAAAAACAACGCTAACAACCTGATTTAGTTGGTATCCACCCCGGTCGGGTGACTAATCCAACAATCCTTCGGCGGATCACTCCTCGGATAACCTCCGGCTAGAACCGTGTCGCTCCTTGTGGGTGGAGAAACCTCTCCACAATCCTTTGCAAGCTACTGAGCACACAAGACTACTACCTTGCCTTAGCCAAGCAAGATTCGTCAAGAAACTCAACCACCACGACGCCCTCTTTAAATAGGACTCAGGGCTGATTTTTCGCTACCAGTCGACTGCCCCAAGGGCAGTCGACTGGTGCCAGCCAAATTCGACCGTTGACACTCCCAACGTTCGAATTTGCCAGCTCACCAGCCACCTACCAGTCGACTGCCCCCAGGGCAGTCGACTGGTCCCAGGCTGAGACCTTTCTGTGAGTTCCATTAGTCGACTGCCCCCAGGCCAGTCGACTGGTCTACTCACCCACCTAAGGTCACCCTTCCTGAGTACATTCCACTCCACACTCAAACCCTAGGATTTCCCGAGTACAATCACACAGCACTCGTACCCTCACGACTCGACTGACTCCTCTTCAGCAGCCTCGACTGTTGCCTTCGCGCCCTCTTCATCTTCGGCTCCCGTCCCTCGGATGCACGCAAGCCTCCAGCTTGCCTCCATACCATCCTTCACGCATGCCTCGAAGTCCGCGCCCATCAGCTCATCGTCCCTATTGTCCAAAGTCCCTCGGATGCGCACGCAAGCCTCCAGCTTGCCTCCATGCCATCCTTCACCGTACCGAGGCCGTCCAGTCAAGTCCATATGCGTAACCTGTACAACCTGCACACTCAACATACGCATATCAAATACAAGGGTAAACCTAACTTAAACCCTTTGCCCAAACATCAAAACCCATGGTCACTCCGGACCATCTTAGGGCCGATTGCTCCAACAAAACATAGCTGTGAAGCCTCTGGACCAAGCCGGATCAGGCGCCCGTGAGGTCATGGGCGCCCCCATCAGCTCAGGCGCCCAAGTGGAGGTGGATAAGCGCTGACCTAGCCTGCAGATAAGGATTCGCGGATCGAAGGGCACGTGTTAGGCGCCCCCAACGTCACAGGCGCTCGTATGAGCACTATAAAAGGGTGTTGACCCCAAAGCTTCAACAACCATTCTTTCCAACGCTCGAAACACTTTCGCTTACACGGTGCGCTCTGGCAAAGTTCCATTTCGAGATTTCAGCGCCGATGACGACCCTCTACTCCGGAATTCGATCCATCTCGGGCGTCGGTAAAGTTTTAAATTTATGAAAGTGTTGTGATTTAGTTGTCAAATTCTTTATCTGTACTCTCAATCTGTAAAGATCTTTCCGAATATAGAATTGCCCAAAGTAAATGGTCAAGGACCATGGGCCTTGGAGTAGGAGCCGACTGCGACTTCGAACCAAGTAAAAACTCGACTTGTGTTCTTGTGTACTTTATTTCTTTCCGCTGCATATTTGCTCTTTCTTAGTCCAAAAAGTTTTTAACGATATTCACCCCCCCTCTATCGTTTTCTTCGATCCAACAAGTGGTATCAGAGCGGGTGACTCAAATCTAGTGCAACCACCAATTTGAGAATTTTTTTCGGATTTTACGAAAATTTTTATTTCTTTTTTGAATTTTTCTCGTTAATCGAGGTTGGTGCAACACCACTCGATCGCTTTCATTTCAATTAATTTTTTTCCCGCACTGCTAATCCAAGACCAAGTCTTGGGACCGAGTTTCTTTGTTTTTGTTTTTCAAAAAAATTATTATGGCCATGCAAGAGGGTTTCAGCACAACCAGACCACCGCTATTCAGTGGAGAAGATTTCTCCTACTGGAAAAGTCGGATGGAAGTCCACCTGAAAACTCAGGTGGATATGTGGATTATAATCCAATCTGGCTTTGAAATCCCCAAGAATACTAAAGGAGTGGCACAACATTACTCTGAATGGGATGCCTCGCTGAAGAAAAAGATCGAGGCTGATGCAAAGGCAACTCAAACTTTGCAATGTGGATTAACCAAGGAAGATCTGAATCGGGTGGGTCCCTTCAACAATGCTAAAGAACTCTGGAGCAAACTAATTGAACTACACGAAGGCACCTCCGACACCAGAATCAACAAAAGGGATCTGTTGTTGAACAGACTCTACACCATAAAAATGAATGAAGGTGAACTAGCAGCACAGCTCCACGCCAGAATCCAGGAGCTGATGAACGGTTTGCACACAATCGGTCACAAAGTAGAAAATCGTGACCTTATCAGGTATACCCTAAATGCTTTCCCAAGAAATACTCTGTGGGCATCTATGGTAGATGCTTACAAAGTTTCTAGGGATCTTTCTAAAATTAAATTAGATGAATTGTTTTCAGAATTGGAATTACATGAACAGACTAACTGCACTTTGGCCGAAAAAGGTATTGCTTTTCTTGCAGGTAAAACCCAAGGAAAGGTAACCAAGAAAAAACCTCAACCTGCACCCGAGTCTGACTCAGACTCAGACTCAGAAGGTAGTGAAGGGGATTGACCCAAGCTGGTTCGGCTAGCCCGGGACTACTACAAGGAGCTGAAGCATCAGACCAATAGAAGGAAAGCCAGCCGAAGAAAGGAAGATCCAACTGAACCTTCAACGTCAAAGACCAAACCAAATGTGACCTGCTACAAATGCAACAAGAAGGGACACTACAAATCGGAGTGCCCCAATCTAAAGGAAGCTAAGAAGACTCGAAGGAAGAAGGCTCTTCAAGCCACGTGGGACGAATCTTCCTCCGAAGAAGAAGAAGTGGCTCCACAGTCAAACCTTCTCGCCTTAACCGCTTCGGAAGACATCGACACCGGATCAGAATCGGAGTCGGACGACGGAAGGCTCACAATTTCAGAAAATGGCAAGATAACGGTAAGTGGTTATTCTGAAGTTGAATTATCAAAGTTAATTGCTTACCTATCTCGTAACCTGGCGAAAGCCAAAATCTGAGTCGAGTCCCTCCGACAGGAAGTAAATCTACTGAAAGAAGGAGCTAACTCTAGATCCTTGACCGAGAAGGTTCAAGAAGGAACCTCTACTCACCTCTACTCAAGTTGAAAAGCTTGAGAAAGAGAACTCCTCTTTGAAAACTCAAGTCAAGGACCTTAGAGCGGCTTTAGAACGATTTACTTCGGGTTCCAAGGGTCTTGACATGATCCTTGGAAAACAGAAGTCCGTTCTAAATTGATCTGGGTTAGGGTATCGAACCAAATCAAGACAACGGTCATATTATGTTGTATTGAATCAATCTAGACCCAAAATTCAAGCATGGGCATCAAAACTTTGCTTGAACAACCAAGCTGGACCAAACCAGTATTGGATCCCCAAGGATAAGATTCATATCTTGCCTAACTATTATCGTGACTTTAGTCTAGGGGGAGCCAATTTAAAAATGATTTTCATAATTAGATAAATTTCTTTTATTTCTTAGTTTTATTTGCATGCTTGATTGTTTATTTATTTCTGTAAATTATCATGCTTAGACCTAGGACTGGTTAGACTAAGGACTGAAATGATTTAACTGAAATTTGAACAACATAGTATTGGGTGGAGGTGAGATGATAGTACGTTAGGGAAGTCATTTTTGGTGAAACTAGCCGAAGCTACCGATCCAAGACCCAAACTAGTTAGACCAAAATCTTTCAAGGAGTAACTTGAAGATGAATTTTCAATAAAAGGCTTTGTCAAGGAAAGGGTTGATGATCCAATAAGGCTATGGCCATAAAAGGCCTAGTGCCTCGCCAAGACCTGGAAGCCAATTATTGAAAACCAAATTCACTTTACTATTGTTAGATTTGGATCTAACACAAATTTCAATTAATCTTAGATTTAACCATTTTTTAAAATAAATTTAAAACTAATTGGTTTTAAAATTAATTCAACTTTTCAAAATTAATCATGTTTTTCAAAATAAAATCCTTACTTCTATTGAAACCTGTCTCACAAAACCCATAAGGGTAACATGATTGATAATTATAGACCGGGTGAGATGGTTAGGACCTAACTTATCTGGTTTTTGTACTTTTATCAAGAAAAAACATTGAATCATGCAATTTAGAGCTTGATTGATTTACTCATTGGATGTCAAACCAAGTCAAACAGTGAACCTCGTCAAACTGGTCAATAGTCAAACACTGGTCAGCTCGGGTGCCCATGACCTGTCAGGCGCCCCCATCTTTCTCTTCGACCAAGACAGCAAAAGCTGTCAAGCCTTACCCATCTGACCCGAGCGCTCGTGACATATCGGGCGCCTAGGTCTTTGTCTTCATCCAAGGCAGTCAAGTCTGCCAAAAAGCTGCCCACTGACTCGGGCGCCCGTGACCTTACGGGTGCCCAAATGAACTCGGGCGCCCGACCCTTCACGGGCGCCCGTATCACAGTATATAAGGAGCATGACTCCTTCCTCTTCCCCCACACCAAAACTAAAACCTTCCTTTACTTCTTCCCAAGACGCCCGGACGCTCCTTCCTCGTCTTCAAACGCTCCACTTCGAAAATGCCGCCCCAAAAACGTCGCATCTCTCAACCCAACCCCGTGGCCGAACCTAGCCCTGACCCAAGGTTCCCCAACTTAGAATTATTCAACAAATTTGCCCAAACAACCTATAAGCCTATTAAGACTAGCTTCCTAAATAGGCAATTCTTCACTCAGTCATGCCCCTTAGCGATGGACGCGATCAACTTTTATCAACTAGATCACTTACTCTTCTGCACACATCCTGTGAACTCGACCTTGTGTGCAGAATTTTACAATAATCTAGTCAAGATTGATGACCTACTCTACTCTACCACAGTACAACACACTCCCCTAACCATTTCTCCGACCCTGTTTAATCGGTTTCTCGGACTACGACAGTCGCAGGCTACCATTTCTTGTTATCCTCCGGCCGACCCTCCCTTCGCACCCCCCTATTCGCACATTACTCTAGATACTCTTTACTCCTATTTCTTTGGAGATGTGCAAAATCCATTGGTTTGGCGATTTTAATTCGTTGACCTTCGAGTCCAGGACTATGCCCTCTACCGAGTCATAGTGTTGGATGGAGAAAACACGATAGAGGGGGGGTGAATATCGTGAAAACGTTTCGGATTAGAAGTTAAGAGAATACGCAGCGGAAATTAAAACAAACACACAGAACGCAAGGATTTTTACTTGGTTCAGAGTCGCGGTCGGCTCCTACTCTAAGGCCCACGGTCCTTGACCGTTTACTGCGGGCAATTCTATAATGCGCAATGTTTTACAAAGATTTGTAGAATAATAGTGCAGTAAAAAGAACAAGTTTACTCTTCGTTACCGACGCCCGGTGTGGATCGTGCTTCGGAGGGAGGGTCGTCGTCGGCGCTAGAATCTCGAGATTGGGAGTTTCCGGAGTGGAGCGCTTGAGCGAAGAGCGTTGAGGCGTTCGAGGGTTGTGTATTGAAGCCTTGGGGGTCGAGCCCCTTTTATAGTGCACCTGGGGCGCCCTGGATGTTGGGGGCACCCTCCACGTGCCTCTGGATCGGCAAACCCCTATCCGAAACTCGGTCAGCCCTTATCCCTCCAGGATCGGGCTCGGAGCTGACGGGGGTGCCCTGCTTGACTTGGTCAACAGGCTTCATGGTTGATTTTTGCTTCGGTTCATTTCTTTGCTTGGACTCAGGGCGCCCAGGACCTCCAGGGCGCCCTGCCTAGTGCAGTTTCAAAGCGACTCTTTGCTTGGTTGTTTGCTTTGACCTTGGGGGCGCCCGGGACCTCCAGGGCGCCCTGCCCAGCTGCTGCCCCTCTCCTTTGGGGCATTCTGAGCTGCAGAAACTCGTTCCTTCGGTCCTTCATCCAGGGTTAGTTCCAAACCAACAACGTAAGAGTGTTAGATAATTTTTTACAGTCGTAGCTGTCTTGGATCTGACTTCGGGTCTCCAATATGGAACCCTAGGTCGAACCGACGCCTACTGTTCCCTCGACGGGGAACGCGTCCTCACTTACTCCTCTCAGGAGAGTTTACCTTTTGCCAACCGGCTCCTCCGATTGGACTTTTACCCAGCAGCCCTTCGTCGGGTCTTTAATTCCTAGCAGTCCTTCGCCAAGTGCCTAACAGCCCTTTGTTAGGACTTTGTTTCCTGACAGTCCTTCGCCAGGTGCCTAGCAGCCCTTCGCTAGGACTTTGTTTCCTGGCAGTCCTTTGCCAGGTGCCTACCAGCCCTTCGCTAGGACTTTATTTCCTGGCAGTCCTTCATCAGGTGCCTAACAGCCCTTCGCTAGGACTTTGTTTCCTGGCAGTCCTTCGCCAGGTGCCAAGCAGCCCTTCGCCAGGTTTTCGATTCCTGGCAGTCCTTCGCCAGGTGCCTAGCAGCCCTTTGCCAGGTCTTCGTTTCCTGGCAGTCCTTCGCTAGGTGCCTAGCAGTCCTTCGCCAGGTCGTAGGGTTTCGATGCCTAGCATTCCTTCGCTAGGTGCCCAGCAGCCCTTCGCCAGGACTTCTTTCTGCACACTTAGTAAACACATTAGATAACAAATATTACTTAACTTTGAATCCTTTGACAATATCAAAACAAGGTTTGATATGGTGCTTTCTACACCAACAATCTCCCCCTTTTTGATTTATAGCAACACAATTCAAAGTTAAGTAAAAACTTATAACAGTTAAGAAAAATAAGGTAAACATCAATGAAGTATGACAGTTATGAACAGAATAAATGTATATTGTAAAAAATTCTTTATTTCTCATACTCCCCCTAAAACCCTGAATACTTGTGTTATAAAGTACTTAACTTTGACCTTTCCTCCCCCTTTGACATATATCAAAAACAAACATGGATGAACAAGGTTACGGACAGAGAGTTTTGAGTTTTTGTAAAACTTCTAAGTTTTTGACAAAGTGTTTTTTTAAAAAAAACATTTGCATAAACAACTTTTTACACTTAGACAATTTTTTATTTTGAAAAGCAAGACTAAGTTTTGTTTTAAAAAACTTTTACTTACAAGGCTTTGTAAAAAGAAATTTTACTTAGGCAAAATTTTGAAGTCAAATTTCCCAAAAAGAGTTCAACTTTGAGAATTGGGAAAATTTTGTTTTAAATGAATTTGCACACTTAGAAGAATTTGCTTGGAAATACATTGTGTATTTTGAAAAACAAAATCTTTAAGAAATTTCTAGACAAGTTTTTCACAAAAAAACTTACTTAGAAACATTTGTCAAAATTTTCAAAATGTTTTTGCTCAGACAAATTTTGTTTACTAAGAAAAATTTTACTTAAAAAAACATGCACTTAACAGATTTGAAACACTTAGAAATATTTAGAAAATTTTGAAGCACTAGAAATACTTGAAAGCACTTGAATTAGTTTGAAATTTTAACATCACTTAGCACTTAAAAACAATTTGAAGTACTTAGAAATTGTTGCTTTACTTTTTGAAAAAGAGATAAAAGTTAAATATAGAAAAATTCCTTTCTCTCTTTCTTGCTCTCCCCCTTGGCTATATATCAATAAAGAAATATATTTTGAAATAATTTTTTTTTAAAAAAAATTGTGTATTAGAGCCTATGAGTTTTGAAAACATAAAAATACTTAGTATAACTCTTGAAGGACTTAGTATAACTCTTGAAGGCATTGCAAAATGCTTTAAATTGCACCAACAAAACTCCACTTTGAAAAGTATTAAAAAAATATTTTGTATTTGTAGGCAAGTCTTTGAGAAAATTCACGCACTTAGAACATTATTGTCTTGAAAAAGTATTAGTACTTTTTGAAAACATTAAGTTTTGAAAAATAGAAGTACTTTTGAAAGATATTATTTAAAAATAATTTTAATTTTATTTTGAAAATATAATACTTGACTCGGTTTCTTTTCCAGTCTGACACAATTCTAGGAAACCTTGTTAACTACAAGGACATTTCCCTAAGTGTCCTGGAAAATTTTTCAAAGTCAAGTAAGTATTATTTTCAAAAGTATTCTAAAAGGATTTTAAAAGTATTCCAAGGTAAAGTAAAATTTTGAAAGTGAGGGTATATATATAAGCAAAATGATTTAAAAAGATATTATTTTGGAAGAAAAATTATTTATGTTTTCAAAAGGATTTTAAGAGTGCAGTGCATGAAAACATATAATTTTGAAAATGCTCAATAATTCTCTTTAATTTAATCTCCCCCTAAGCATGACCCAGTCCTAGGAAGCTTGTTGACTACAAGCGATCTTCCTCTGAGTCTTAAGGTTTGATTCAAATTATAAGAATTATCTAATAATTTTGAAAAATAATTATCAGAAATAATTTCTTTCGATTTAGACTCCACCTAAATTTGACACTTCCTAGGAGTCTTTGTAGATCATGAAGTAGACTTCCTTGTGTCTTTAGGGTTTGTCAAAATCAAAAGGGAATTAAGCACAATTCTTAAAATGAATTTTGACATATTAACATTTCAAAAAACTGAGTATTTGATAGACATATTTTGAAATGATAACATAGTTTTTGAAAAACATGAGTGATAGTTTGAAAACATAGTATTTTTTAAATTTCTTCTTTTAATTTGAACTCCCCCTAAACCTGACACAGTCCTAGGAGGCTTGTTGACCACAAGTTAATCCTCCTCTGAGTCTTAGGGTTTAGTTCAGATTAAAGAAATTATTCAAAACAAATAATTACCAAAAAAACATTTCAAAAATTCTTCTTTTGGCTCAAACTCCCCCTAAATTTGACATATCCTAGGAGTCCTTGTAGATCATGAAGTGGACCTTCCTCTGTGTCTTTAGGGTTTATTCAAATCAAAAGAATAGTTTTGAATATCAATATGGTAATTTTCAACACAATTTGGAATGATAATAATTTTCCAAAGAGATAGTAATATACGAAGGTTGAATCAAATTTTTGAAAACCTTATTTTGAGATGATACTAAATTTTAGAGCATAAGGTTTTTTGAAAAAAGTCTAAATTTTTCAAAAAATATTTAAAAAACTCCTCTTGTATCCGACTCGTCTGACTTTGTCTAAGTGCTTGAAGGGTCTTTAGTATTGACTAGGTTTGACTATGTTGACTTGGTTTCACCAATAATTGACCCAATCAAGTCCTAGATCTTAGTATTAATTCAATCAAGACTTAGTTTGATGAGTTAATTTTGAAAACAAATGAAATTCAATTTTTGAAAAATGTTGAGTGGAAAACATATAGAGTTAATTTAGAATTAGTTTTAGAAAAAAATTGAGTTGATTTTGAAAAAGTATTGAACTATATAATTAGGTCCTAGACATCTCACCCAGTTCTACATGACAAAACAAGTCACCTTATCTGTTTTGTGAGATGTTTTAACAAGAATGAAAATTTTAAGTTTGAAAAAAACATGGTTAATTTTAAAAGGTTAAATTAATTTTGAAAATAATTAGTTTTGAATTTATTTTGAAAAAGAATATATGAATCTATGATTAACTGAAAATTTGTGTTAGATTCGAATTTGACAAAGAGTAAACTGAATTTGAATTTCAAAAATTGGCTTCCAGGTCTTGGCGAGG
Source organism: Boesenbergia rotunda (assembly GCA_024364735.1). Classification (NCBI taxonomy): domain Eukaryota; kingdom Viridiplantae; phylum Streptophyta; class Magnoliopsida; order Zingiberales; family Zingiberaceae; genus Boesenbergia; species Boesenbergia rotunda. Next base: position 295,354 of record JAGFNQ010001567.1, read on the forward strand.
CACAAGGCCTTCTTTGGCCGTAGCTTTATTGGATCATCAACCCTTTTCTTGACAAAACCTTTTAGTGAAATTTCATTTTCAAGGTTACTTTTTGAGAAATTCTGGTCTACTTAGCTTGGGTCTTGGATTGGTAGCTTCGGCTAGTTTCACCAGTCTAAAGAGACTATGTAGTGTATACTTGACCTTATTAGAAAAGACTTCCCTAACGTACTATCATCTCACCGCCACCCAATACTATGTTGTTCAAATTTCAGTTAATTGATTTAGTCCTTATACTAACCAATCCTAATTCTAAGCAAAAAAAAAAAAAAGCAAACATGACAAAAAATGATCTAAGTTATATCATAATTGAAATAATACTCTGGGTTTTTAAAATCAGCAAGGTTGTGAATTAATTTTTCTAACATATTAACCGTAACTAATTTATATGAATCAATCATGTTATTTGAGATAAGTATTGGATTTTCAAATATTGAAAACTTACCTTTCTCGATTTTTTGTCCAGTACTCTTGTAATGATCACGAGCTAATCGGACCAGTTTGGGTCGATCTCCTTCATTGTCTTCTGATTTCGAGTCTGAGTCGGACTCGGGTACAGGTTGAAGCTTCTTCTTTGGAGTTTTCCCTGCACTTGAAATTATACCTTCCTCGACTATTATAGTATCAATCTGATTATTTAATTGTAATTCTGAAAAAAAACAAAATTGGTTACCATTTTTGTCTCAGTCACTTTGTCTTCTGACTCTGGCTCGAATTCGCAGTCAAGTATGGATTCTATCTCATCTTCTGATCCGGAGTCAATATTGAAGTCGAGTGCTGACTCTTCTAAGATCTCAATATCGGAGCTCTCTTCGTGTAGATTGATTAGCTTTTCCCACATCTCCTTAGCACAGGTGAAGGATCCGACCCGCTTCAATTCTTCTTTGGTTAGGCCACATTGTAAGATTACTGTTGCCTTAGCATCAGTCTCGATCTTCCTTAGAGTTGGTTCGTCCAATTTGTCCCAGGCGATCGATGTTCCATCTTCTGTGGGGAATGTGAACCCCGTTTAGATTATCGTCCATAGATCTAGATGGACCTTTAGGTGGGATTCCATTAGACCCTTCCAGGTTCTAAAGTTCTCGCCAGAGAATAGAGGCGGACGAACACTGTTCCATTCTTGATTGGCCATTAAGGATAAATCTTGCACACAAAAAGAAAAACTAGAAATGTACCAAGATTTGGTCTTGGATTAGTAGTACGGGAGAAGAAAAAAACAGCCCAGAATAAATATTGCACGAAATTCGAGGCAGAATAATAAAAGTAATAATAGTAAAAAGTTTGTGACAAATTTTTAGAAAATGTTACTTTTGTTAATTCTGAACAAAATAAGAATTCAATGTTGTGACAAAAATTTGCTCGAATTAAGGTAGCACGAATTTCGAGAAAAAATATTAAAATAATGGTAAAAAATTTATGATAAATTTTCAAAAATTGATTATTTTATCAATTCTGACTTATGGTGAAAAAAATGAGAATTCAAAATTGAAAAAGGCGTAAGAATATTTTAAACTCACCCACAGATATTATTTATTCGATTAACAAAAAAGAAAAGAAATAAAATAAAAAAATTTCGTAAATCCGAAAAACTCTCAAATTGGTGGTTGCACCAAATTTGAACTACCCCGCTCTGATACCACTTGTTGGATCGAGAAAACACGATAGAGGGGGGTGAATATCGTGAAAACGTTTCGGATTAGAAGTTAAGAGAATGCGCAACGGAAATTAAAACAAACACACAGAACGCAAGGATTTTTACTTGGTTCGGAGTCGCAGTCGGCTCCTACTCCAAGGCCCACGGTCCTTGACCGTTTACTGCGGGCAATTCTATAATGCGCAAAGTTTTACAAAGATTTGTACAATAATAGTGCAGTAAAAAGAACAAGTTTACTCTTCGTTACCGACGCCCGGTGTGGATCGTGCTTCGGAGCGGAGGGTCGTCGTCGGTGCTAGAATCTCGAGATTGGGAGTTTCTGGAGTGGAGCGCTTGAGCGAAGAGCGTTGAGGCGTTCGAGAGTTGTGTATTGAAGCCTTGGGGGTCGAGCCCCTTTTATAGTGCACCTGGGGGCGCCCTGGACGTTGGGGGCACCTCTGGATCCGCAAACGCCTATCCGAAACTCGGTCAGCCCTTATCCCTCCAGGATCGGGTTCGGAGCTGACGGGGGCGCCCGGGACACTGGGGCACCCTGCTTGACTTGGTCAACAGGCTTCATGGTTGATTTTTGTTTCGGTTCATTTCGTTGCTTGGACTCAGGGCGCCCGGGACCTCCAGGGCGCCCTGCCTAGTGCAGTTTCGAAGCGACTCTTTGCTTGGTTGTTTGCTTTGACCTTGGGGGCGCCCGGGACCTCTAGGGTGCCCTGCCCAGCTGCTGCCCCTCTCCTTTGGTGCGTTCTGAGCTGCAGAAACTCGTTCCTTCGGTCCTGCATCCAGGGTTAGTTCCAAAACAACTAGGTAAGAGTGTTAGATAATTTTTTACAGCCGTAGCTGTCTTGGTTCTAACTTCGGGTCTCCAATATGGAACCCTAGGTCGAACCGACTCCTGCTATTCCCTCGAAGGGGAACGTGTCCTCACCTACTCCTCTCAGGAGAGTTTACCTTTTGCCAACCGGCTCCTCCGGTTGGACTTTTACTCAGCAGTCCTTTGCCGGGTCTTCAATTCCTGGCAGTCCTTCGCCAGGTGCCTAGCAGCCCTTCGCTAGGACTTTATTTCCTGGCAGTCCTTCGCCAGGTGCCTAGCATCCCTTCGCTATGACTTTGTTTCTTGGCAGTCCTTCGGCAGGTGCCTAGCAACCCTTCGCCAGGTCTTTGATTCCTGGCAGTCCTTCGCCAGGTGCCTAGCAGCCCTTCGCCAGGTCTTCATTTCCTGGCAGTCCTTCGCCAGGTGCCTAGCAGTCCTTCGCCAGGTCTTAGGGTTTCAATGCCTAGCATTCCTTCGCTAGGTGCCCAGCAGCCCTTCGCCAGGACTTCTTTCTGCACACTTAGTAAACACATTAGATAACAAATATTACTTAACTTTGAATCCTTAGCCAATATCAAAACAAGGTTCGATATGGTGCTTCCTGCACCAACACATAGTTCATTGTGTACTCCCACATACCACCCCCGATGTCGCGACCATGCGACCATTTCACACCTTTTTACTCTACGCTATGATTCATCAGTTAGATATCGACATAGGCCTCCACATATTCCACACCATCATCTACGCATCAAGCGTATCTACTCATGATCGAGTACGTATGCCCTACTGCCACATCATCTCCGTCCTTCTTCACCACCATGGTCGCGACATCACTGCCGGAGAGATTATTTCGATGACTGAGTTCGATGAAATAGGGATTAGAAACTTTTCTTTAGCGGGGATAGACGTTTCGGCCACGGGGGTCCTAGCTTGGAGACGGGAGAGGGCTAGATGGCAGGATGACTCCGACGAGGAGGTGGAGGTAGACGTAGTTGATCTCGCAGCCGAGATCAACGAGCAGTAACAGGAGCCCCCTCCTCTGACCACTGATCATCGCATTACCTAGTTGCAGACAGAGATGCACAGCTTCAGGGAGGAGGTCGAGGCCTATCACATCGAGCACACGGACGCCCTTCGAGCCAATTGAGAGGCAAGCGACACACAATACAATGAAATGATGTTGCTACTTCGATCTTGGCAGCCTGGCCCATCTGACCATCCTGGACCTTCTTTCTAGATCATTTTCAGCTGTACTGTTGACTATTTGACTACCCCTACTGAGTAAGGTTGATATGTATTTGACTATGGCTTGACTTCACTGGTCTTACTGCTAACCAGGTGACTCTTATCCATCTATCAGGTTTACTTGAGTTATTAGTATTATATCATTTTCAATTAGTATGCTAAGTCAATGCTTAGTAGAATAGGACTGCTCTACCTATGTTTCTTTTCAAAAACTGTTTTATTATTTGTTATTAAATTTATTTGAAAAATCATTTTGAAATTTAAAATGATTTCCAACTTAGTTTTTTTAAACTTACCCCCTTTCAAAACTAGGGTTTTTTCACAAATGGACTTAGCTTAGGCCTAACCCTAGAACTGCATGCACCTATAGATCTAGAAGCCAGCATCTCACAAGCACCTTAGGGTACTTTTGATTGATAACCTAGACTGGGTTGAGATGCTTAGGTCTATGCCTTGATTCAAGATGCTTTAAGTCAGTGCATCTGTAGTAATTGCGGCAATAAATACCAATTGAACAATAATCAGGTTAAGTGACAAGCTTAGAAAATCTAACTTGATCAAATAACTTAACTTAACTAACCCTAACGAAAGCTACTATTTATAACGGTTAGTATGTAGCTAATTGGGTTAGACAGGACCCGAAAGAGAAAATCTAAATTGATTTGGTCCAGTTTATGCTTAGAATTGGTTCAATACATCATTTTTACTTTCCTTACTCAATTTTTTTGATATATTTTTTTTGATATATGGCAAAGGGGGAGAGATTCGAAAGGAGAGAAAAGAAGGTTTTAAAATCTAATTTTTCCAAATTAAATTTTATTTTTTCAAAAACTTTTATCTCCTTTTTCAAAATGTAACTTAATTCAAAACACTATTTGGGAAAATTTTTCTAAGTGTTAAGAACTTCAAAATTATTTGAAAATTTTTTCAAAGTGTTAAGAACTTCAAAATTATTTTGGAAAATTTTTCTAAGTGTTATAAACTTTAAAATTATTTGGAAAATTTTTCAAAGTGTTAAGAACTTCAAAATTATTTTGGAAAATTTTTCTAAGTGTTAAGAACTTCAAAATTATTTTGGAAAATTTTTCTAAGTGTTAAAAACTTCAAAATTATTTTGGAAAATTCTTCTAAGTATTAAAAACTTCAAAATAATTTTGGAAAATTTTCTAAGTGTTAAGAACTACAAAATTATTATGGAAAATTTTTCTAAGTGTTAAAAACTTCAAAATTATTTTGGAAAATTTTTCTAAGTGGTAAAAATAGCAAAATTATTTTGGAAAATTTTCTAAGTGCTAAAACTAAATGTTTTGGAAAATTTTTTAAGTGCCCAACTCGAAAAGATTTTGGAAAATTTTTTTTACTTGAAAATCCCTTTTGAAACTTTTCTAAGTGTTGAAAACCTGAAAAATCTTTTCATTTTATAGACAAGGACTTAGAAATGTTTTCAAAAACCTCATGTATTTTTGAAAAACTCAGGGGGAGAATTTCTTCCAGGGGAGGAAATTACGTACTTGTTTATTTACATGCTTCATTAACTTAACTTTTTGAACTATGTTGCCATAAATCAAAAAGGGGGAGATTTTTGGTGCAGGCAGCACTTAAGTCAAACCCGGGTTTTGATAATGGCAAAGGGTTCAGAAGTTAAAATGTTATTGTGATCTAACTTGTTCACTGAGTGTGCAGGAAGAAGTCCTAGGTACACTAGGCAAGAAGCCTGGTCAAGGACTGGGCAAGAAGTCCTGGCAAGGGGCTGGGCACCGAAGACCTGACCTGAAGTTGGGCACGAAGACCTGGTCAGGTGGATTGGGCAAAAGTCCAACCGGAGGAGCCGGTTGGCAAAAGGTAAACTCTCCTGAGAGGAGTAGGTGAGGACGCGTTCCCCGTTGAGGGAACAGTAGGCGTCGATTTGACCTAGGGTTCCATTTGGGAGGCCTGAAGTCAGAACCAAGACAACTACGGCTGTAACCAATGTTCATTATGTTTTGGGACTAACCTAAGTTGCTAGTTCGAAGAATTGGTCGTCTGCAAGTGAGGGACTTCACTGGGCCTAGGCGCCCGAATGGGCTCAGGAGCCCGTATGGATACGGGCGCCCAAGAGTGAAGGCAAAACCCAAAACATAGCTGCGAAGCCTCTAAACCAAGCCGGATCAGGCGCCCGTGAGGTCACGGGCGCCCCCATCAGCTCAGGCGCCCAAGTGGAGGTGGATAAGCGCTGACCGAGCCCGCGGATAAGGATTCACGGATCAAAGGGCACGTGTTAGGTGCCCCCAACGTCACAGGCGCCCGTATGAGCACTATAAAAGGGGGCTCGACCCCAAGGCTTCAACAACCATTCTTTCCAACGCTCCAAACACTTTCACTTACGCGCTGGGCTCCAGCAAATTTCCATTTCGAGATTTCAGCGCCGACAACGACCCTCTGCTCCGGAATTCAATCCATCTCAGGCGTTGGTAAAGTTTTAAATTTACGAAAGTGTTGTGATTTAGTTGTCAAATTCTATATCTGTACTCTCAATCTGTAAAGATCTTTCCGAATATACATTTGCCCAAAGTAAATGGTCAAGGACTGTGGGCCTTGGAGTAGGAGCCGACCGCGACTCCAAACAAAGTAAAAAAATCGACTTGTGTTCTTGTGTACTTTATTTCTTTCCGCTGCATATTTGCTCTTTCTTAGTCCGAAAAGTTTTTAACGATATTCACCCCCCCCCCTCTATCGTTTTCTTCGATCCAACAGGAACATTAGGCGTTGGTTCGACCTAGGGTTTCATTTGGGAGACCCAAAGTCAGAACCAAGACAGCTTAGGCTGTAAATAATGTCTAACAAATTTTCTTCTTGTGTTTTGGAACTAACCCTGGTTGCAGAAAATGAACGGAAAGTGTTTCTGCAGCTCAGACACCTCAATGGAGTGAGGCGCCTCACTGGGCTAGGCGCTCGTATGGATATGGGCGCCCAAGTGCAGGGCAAAAACAAAACCATCGAAGCAAACTGCCACGAAGCCTCTGGACCAAGTCAGCCCAAGCGCCCCCATCAACACAGGCGCCCCCATCAACACAGGCGCCTCATTGAAGGGGATAAGCGCTGACTGAGCCTGCGGATTGGAGTTCTCATAGGAGAGGCCACGTGTCAGGCGCCCCCATCAATACAGGCGCCCCTATGGCTGCTATAAATAGGGGTTCACCCCCAAGGCTTCAAAGAATCTCGCTCACATCACTCTCAACACTTTCGTTCAAGCGCTACACTCCGACAACCTCCGACCTCGCGATTCAAGCGCCAACGACGACTTGCTGCTCCAAACTTCCATCCACTCTGGTCATCGGTAATATTTAATTTATTAAAGTGTTGTAATCTCTTTTTCGATTCTATATTTTGTAATCAATCTTGTAAACACTCTTCCAAATATAGAATTGCCCATCGTAAAGAGTCAAGGACCGTGGGCCTTGGAGTAGGAGGCGACTGCAACTCCGCACCAAGTAAAAAGAAAAATTGTTAGCGATTGCTTTTGTATTTTCCGCTACGTATTTCTCTTAAAGTGTCCAAAAAGTTTCGATCGATATTCACCCCCCCTATCGATTTACTCCGATCCAACAGTCTAGATCAAAAGTAAATCAAAAATGCGCGGCTAAACAATTGTCGTATTTAATTACAAAAATTAAATACCAAATTTACCCTCGTCAACCCTGAGGATTCAAATAATATTACACATATGCACACACAATCACATACACACATATTTAGCCATAATAGTCGAATCTCGTGCCCGCAACTAAAGAGTTAGCCTACACACATCCTACTATTATCCTACAAAATAAAATATATGATAAAGTACAAAAATGTAACCAAATCCAAAACACATAAAATCGGAAACGATTTGCTCTGATACCAAATGTTGGGTACCGAGGAGATTTCGGGTCACGCATGGGAAACTTCTTCATGTCCATGGATTAAAATTTTTAATCCGAATGGAAAACAATCTCCCAAACGACCGTCACATCATCGTGCTAACCGATTCGAGCGACCACTTGAACAAACGTGATGTTCTAGCAATCAATCTCGTCCAACCGATTAGACGTGGAATAGATGATGAGTGGATCGCCAGTTTTTATGTTTAACATCGGGGTCCAAGATTATTATCACCATAAAATATTGAACAATAATCAAACAAGGCAAGATTAAAAGAAAGGAGCCAAAACAAAAGGTTATACCTCTCGTTTACCTCGCGATCTTCTACTGTATGACCTATCCCCTCCTTGGACGTCGTGTGGGTGACAATCCTCCTAGAAATGAAGCCACCAAACAAAAGCCAAGCACCTCCTCTTCCTTCCTACTTGTGTCGGCCAACCAAAAGGACACCTCTTGATGCCGCCGGCCACAAAGGAATGGATCTTCTCCTTCTCCTTGCTTGGGATCACACCACAAAGGAAGAGACCTCTTCCCCTCCTACAGCTGCTGCCGACACAAGGAGAAGCCGCCCTCTCCTCAAACTGCCGCCGGCCACCTTCCTTGAAGGTTTGCGGCATCGCAACCCTAGGGAAGAGATGGTTGCCGCCGCTAGCCACCTTCCTCACCCACCCAAGCTTGCTCCGGCCAAGAAGATGAAGAGGAGACCTCCTTTCTTCCTACTGCCATGCCTCAAGTGGAGAGAAAAGGGAGAGAAGAGAAGAAAACAATCTTCTCTTCTCCCTCCAATCCGTCGGCCAACCCCTAAACCTAGGGGGTGGGAGAGAGAGAGGGGTGGGGGAGAGGAATAAGAGGCTTACGTTTCATGATGGCTTTATAGGGTATATATATGCTACAATAGGGACCATGAGGAGGAGTTGGGTCTTGACCACCCAATGGATCAAGGCCCGATCCATTAATGATGATCCATTCCACTAGAGGATCACCATTGATCTACCTCACCAACCCCCATATTTAAATATGGGCTCCACCTATTATGAATACAAAAATCTCTCCATGATTAAGATATCGAATGCCAGTAAATTAATTAAATTACTGACAATTTAATTAATTAACATCTAACTCCATGAGTAGTACCACTCAACCTTATCATCATGTCGGATCAAGTCCACCTGCAGGATTTAACATGATGAACTTTATGAGCTCCTCAAAGGGATATCATCAACCCGACTCTCCATGGCACGATTTCCTTCTATAATCAATGACACATCATGTAAATAATATTATTTCCCAACTTACCGGGCCTATCGATTTAACAAATAAATCTCGCCCATTGGTAAATCAAAGAAATAAATACTAAGTACATGTGCCCGTTATTATATCGGGATTAAGAGCATGTACTCCATAATATCTGAGGTCTGATTCAATTATATAGTTAATATAAATTGAATCACCTCTATGTCGGTCCTGCTCAATACACACAAAGTGTACTAGTGTAATTCTATGGTCAAGATAAACCAACACCAAATTACACTACAATCATGCCAATGGTTTGTCCAAAATTATCTAGGTTGTGAGCCTCTACTTATACTCTACAAGGGACTGATAACATGATCTTCTATGTGACACCACACACCATGTTATCTACAATGTAAAGTATTAGACAATATGCATATAAACAACTAATAAACATTCAAACAGTGATCATGTGATTCTTTTTCAAAATGTAGATGTCCATATAAAAGCAAGAATTTTAGTATACATCCTAACAGAAATGTGGATCATCATCCAGTCTGGACTGAAGATCCCAAAAAACGCGCAAGGAGAAATCCAAGGATACTCTGAGTAGGACACTTCACTCAAGAAGAAGATAGAAGTAGACGCAAAAGTCACTCAAACTCTCCAGTGTGGACTGACGAAGGAAGAACTCAACCATATCGACCCATTCAACAGTGCTAAAGAACCGTGGAATAAGTTGATCGAGATGCACGAGGGGACGTTGGACACTAGAATTAGCAAGAGAGACCTCCTCGTCAACAAACTGTACACGATCAAAATGCAAGACGATGAAACAGCCGCTCAGCTACACGCAAAAATCCAAGAAATTATGAACGGTCTGCACACGATAGGTCACAAGGTAGAAAACCATGATCTAATTAGGTATACCCTAAACTCGTTCACAAGAAATTCATTGTGGCCATCAATGGTAGATGCTTATAAGGTTTCTAGGAACCTTTCAGATATCAAATTAGATAAATTATTTTCTGAATTAGAACTCCATGAACAAACTAACGCCTCAATGGTTGAGAAAGAGTTAGCTCTTTTTCCAGGGAAAGCCCCTGCAAAGCAAATGAAAAAGAAGGTGCAACCGATACCCGAGTCAAATTCTGAATCAGAGTCTAACGGCGATGGAATCAATTATCTAGAGATGGTTCGATTGGCCCGGAGTCAATACAAAATGATCAAGGGACAAATGAAGAAGAAGAAGGAGAACTAGAAAAAGGATGATCTAACCGAACCATATACCAGCCAAAAAGCCAAGAGTGAAGTCACCTGTTATGGGTGCAACAAGAAGGGTCACTACAAATCGGAGTGTCCCAGCTTGAAGGAAAACAAGAAGAACTGGAGGAAGAAGGCTCTCAATGCTACGTGGGATGAATCCTCTTCAGAAGAAGATGAAGAAGTACCACACGCCAACATTGCGCTGACTGCTTCGGAGAATCTCGACACCGAATCAGAATCAGAAACGGAAGAGAACGTCGGAACCGGAAGACTTTCAATATCGGAAGACGGGAAAATAACGGTAAGAGGTTACCCCGAATCTCAACTTTATGATTTAATATTTATCTATCTCGTAAGTTGGCCAAAGCCAACGTTAGGGTCGAATCCCTCCGACAGGAAGTCAAAATCCTGAAAGAGGGAGTCAACTCTAGTCCCTTAACTGAACCCTTTTAGGAAGGAACCTCCACTCAAGCCTAAAAACTTGAGGAGGAGAATTCCTCCTTGAAAAATCAGGTGAAGGAACTAAGAGTTGCATTGGAACGATTTTCTTTGGGTTCCAAGAATCTTGACATGATTCTTGGAAAACAAAAATCAGTTCTGAACCGATCCGGACTTGGTTATCGAACCTCACTTGGTTATCGAACCTCATGATATAGATCGTACTACTCTATGGTGAACCCAAGTCCAAGCATAGGCCCAGAAATTAAGCTTGACAAATCAAGCCAGACCAAACCAATATTGGATTCCCAGGGACAAGATTCACATCTTGCCTAATCCATACCGAGGCTTTAGTCCAAGGGGAACCAATATAAAAACCATTTTATAATTAGATATATTTTTTATTTTTTGTTTGATGCTTGTTTGTTTTATTTTCTGTAAAATATTATGCTTAGACTTAGGAATGGTTAGATAAGGATCTGGCTTAACTGAAACTTGTACAACCTAGTATTTGTAGGACCAGTGCCGTCGATAGAGGGGGGGGTGAATATCGACCGTAAATCTTTCGTTGAAAACTTCGTAAGACTTTTGTTCGTTCTAGACTTAGAGCGTTAGTGCAGCAGAAAATGGAAAAATAAAGAACAAAACAAAACACAGATTACTCGCGGGATTTATTTACTTGGTTCCCGACCCCCCTGGGTCAGTACGTCCAAGGCCTATGTACTCGGCGTGAGTCCACTATTGGTCTCCTTTCTAGAATTTCTGGAGGTGGAGAAAACCCGTCTTACAGTTGATAGTTATAAGCAATAATATAGAAAATTAAGTGCGGAATTAAATAACAGCAAACCGAACAAAACAAGGTCTGAAGCTCGGCTGATCTGGACCTCCGAAGTGCCGCGCACTTCCTCCTGGAGCCTCCCGATCGTAGCGCCTCGTCTTTAGCATGTTGTCGTCGGTCAAAATGCTCAGAATCGCTTTCAGCAGTTGTATATCAAGCAGAGGGGTCGAAGCCCCTTATATAGTGCTCCTGGGGGCGCCCTGGACGTCGGGGGCGCCCCTATTGACTCGGTCAAACCTTATCCCCGCGCCGACCTCGCCGTGGCTGATAAAACCTCTGACCAGGGCACCCCGGACCTTCTGGGTGCCTAGCTTGAACCCAGTCAAAGCTAATCTCCTGCTTCGAACTCGCAGCAGCAAAATAGCTTTGAACCCGAGTGCCTCGGACCTCCCGGGCGCCCCCATCAATGTGGGCGCCTGGCTTCATGCGTTTCAACCCAACACTGGGTTTTAGGCTTTGACTTGGGGCGGCCCCATCATCCCGGGCACACTGCTTGGCTGGATTCCAGCCCTAATGTATGTTATTTGCCTGCTTTGTCTTCCGTTCTAGGTACCTGCAAGATACAAAAATACAAAGCAAATATACACACATTCTTAACCTTAAGGACTTGGTTCTGACTTCGAATTTGCACAAAACCCTAGGTCGAACCGACGTAAGTTCCCACCCTCGAGAACACGCCTTTCACCTACTCCCCTCAGGAGACGGTTGTCACCCAGTCCTTCGGGTGGACTTTTGCCCAGCAGCCCTTCGCCAGGTGTCTAGCAGCCCTTCGCCAGGTCTTCAATGCCTAGCAGTCCTTCGCCAGGTGCCTAGCATCCCTTCGCTAGGACTTCGATGCCTAGCAGCCCTTCGCCAGGTGCCTAGCAGCCCTTTGCAAGGTCTTAGGGTTTCGATGCCTAGCAGCCCTTCACTAGGTGCCCAGCAGCCCTTCGCCGGGTCTTAGGATTTCTATGCCTAGCAGCCTAGGTGCCCAGCAGCCCTTCGCCAGGTCTTAGGGTTTCGATGCCTAGTAGCCCTTCACTAGGTGTCCAGCAGCCGTTTCTCCAGGTCTAAGGGTTTCGATGCCTAGCATCCCTTCGCTAGGACTTTGCTTCCACTTAGGTTACTTCTCCTTTGCTCCCCATTGTCTGTTCAATGTATCACTGATTTAAGTGTATTGTCAAACATTAAAACACTTAGAGGAGAAAATCATTGATGCAACTTGCACCAACAATCTCCCCGTTTTTGATGTTTGACAATAACTTAAGTTAGATTGGTTTAAAGGGCTAAACTTTAACTCTTGGGATCAAATGAAAAAACTGATCTAAGTTTTGAAAATCCATTTTTGATCCTCTAGGGAAAAATAGGAAAAAAATTCTAACTTTCACTCCCCTTTGATGAGAAACATTTTGATTAAAAATATTTCTAACTTAAGGCGCATCTCTCCCCCTTTGTCACACATCAAAAATTAGCAGAAATACTTGCGCCAACAATGAGAACATTTGGTTCTTTTTGAAAATACTTAGTATAAGTTTTTGAAAACATAGCATAAAACTAAGTACTTGAACTCGGAAAACTTGACCAATATTTTTTTGAGAAAAGACCGTATTTTTGAAAGAATACTATGAGTTTTGAAAGGTATAAATACTTTAAAAAATAATCTTTGAAACATGCAAGTATTTTTAAAGAAACTAGATTGAGCCTTTTTGGAAAATCTAAGTACTTTTGAAACATATTATGCAATTTTTGACAATCTAAGTATTAAAAAAAATATTATGCATTTTTTAAAAACATAAGTACTTTGAAAAATATGAATTTCGAAAAATTAAGTACTTTGAAATTATTATGAATTTTGAGAAGCATAAGTACTTGACATGGTTTCTTTTCCAGTCTGACACAATCCTAGGAAACCTTGTTGACTACAAGGACAGTTTCCTAAGTGTCCTGAAAAATTCTCCAAATTCAAGTAAGTATTATTTCTGAACAGAATTTTAAAAAAATGATAGTATTTTGAAAATATATGTACGTACATTTTGAAAAATGTATGAATTTTTTACGACATAATATTTTACTTGACTTGATTTCTTTTCCAGTCTGACACAATCATAGGAAACCTTGTTGACTACAAGGACATTTTCCTAAGTGTCCTGGAAATTCTCCAACCCAAGTAAATATTATTTCAAAAACAATTTCATAAGCCACAAAAATTCTGACAAATCGAATAATAATATTTTGAAAGACTTATATTTTCAGAAAGATTTTGAAGATATAGTTCATGGAAATAAAATAATTCTTTTAATTTGACCTCCTCCTAAACTTGACCCAGTCCTAGGAAGCTTGTTGACCACAAGTACTCTTCCTCTGAGTCTTTAGGATTTGGTTCAGATTTAAAAAAAACTATTTAATAATTAAAAATAAATAAATAATTACCAAAAATAACTTTTCTGAAATTCTTCTTTTGACTCAGACTCCCCCTAAATTTGACACATCCTAGGAGTCCTTGAAGATCATGAAGTGGGCATTTCCTCTGTGTCTTTAGTATTTATCAAAGTCAAAGAAACAGGTAAATTTTTGAACATATAACTTTTACAACATAAACCTTTTTCGAAAACACAAGTGATAATGATTTAAATCATAGTTTTCGAAAAGTGTTTTCAAGTGATAGTAATGCTTAAAGTGCAATTTTCGAAAACCATTTCGAACAAAATAAAAAGCACTCCCCCTATACCCGATACCGTTTGACTCTATCTAAGTGCCTTAAGGAACTTTAGTGTTGTCCTAAGAGGCTTGTGTCTAATTGTGTGAGTCCAACAATTTTAAAAAGATATAATTTTTGAAAACATGTAATATGAATATTCAATCAGACAAGCATGAATTCCATAAAAATATTATTATGTTGAAGTACTATTTTGAAAATATATTTTTAGGAAAATATTATAGCAATTTTGAAAAACAGTTTTGAAAAATATTTTTCAGTTTATTAGTACTTAACATCTCACCCATTCTAGATATCTCAATACAGCAAGCATGGTTGCCTTATAGGTGTATTGTGAGATGCTTGAATCATTTTTCTTAATTTATTTTTAACTCTAAGATTTAATTGAAGATTGTGTTAGATTCAAATCTGACAATATTAAAGTGAATTTGGTTTTCAATAATCGGCTTCCAGGTCTTGGCGAGGCACTAGGCCTTCTTTGGCCGTAGCCTTATTGGATCATCAACCCTTTCCTTGACAAAGCCTTTTATTGAAAATTCATTTTCAAGTTACTCCTTGAAAGATTTTGGTCTAACTAGTTTGGGTCTTGGATTGGATCGGTAGCTTCGGCTAGATCCGCCAAGATGGCTTTCCTAACGTACTATCATCTCACCTCCACCCAATACTAGGTTGATCAAGTTTCAATTATTCTATTTCCTATAGCCGTTCTAAATTATGCATAAAATTTAAATATGAATGACATGTCATATATTTAAAAGAATTAGCAAATGCATGGCATGGCAATTATGCATTAGTCAACCAAGTCCAAAGCATTTTAATTACTTTTCTAAAGATGTATCAAATTCCCGATTTAATACATATCGTGTGAACCGGCGAATATGTCAACCCACTTCGACATATTTAATTTTATTAAATTTATTGTTGTACTTTGTGTAGGATTTTATTTAATTTGAGTTTAAGTTATTTACGAAAAACAATTACTCAAAGTTACGGATTAATTAATTTAAGAGTTAATTTGACTTAATTAATGATAACTTAAAGATTAATTTGAATTTGAGTTAAGATTTAATTAATTTAAATTAACTAAGATTTAATTTACTTTAAATTTAATTTAATTCAGATTTAATTTAATTTAAATTTAATTCATATTTAATTTAATTTGAATTTAATTTAATTTTGAATTTAATTTAATTCAGATTTAATTTAATTTGATTTGAATTAAGATTTAATTTAATTGATTTGAATTAAGATTTAAATAATTAATTTGAAGTAATTTTAATTTAATTTAATTAAGATTTAAATAATTAATTTGAATTTAATTTAATTAGGTTTTAATTTGATTAATTTGAATTAATTTAAGATCAAATTAATTAAGATTAATTTGAATTAATATAAGTTCGAATTAATTAAGATTAATTTGAATTAATTTAAGTTCTAATTAATTAAGATTAATTTAAGTTCGAATTAATTAAGATTAATTTGAATTAATTTAAGTTTGAATCTAATTAAATTGAGTTTGAATTAATTTTATTTGAATTTATTGATTTAATTAAGATTTAATTGAATTTATTGATTTAATTAAGATTTAATTGAATTTAAATGATTTAATTAAGATTTAATTGAATTTAAATGATTTAATTAAGATTTATTTGAATTTAAATGACTTAATTAAGATTTGAATAATTAAGGTTGAAATGATTAATTAATAGTTGTGGGTTTAAGTTAATCATTTTCATTATTTCGAAAATTTCTTCTTCATCTTTATCTATCTTTTCAAGTTTTTCTAATAATTCGGATTTATTTGAACCTTTGTGAATTTTATTAATTATGGTATTTATCTTAGATAGTTCCATATCCTCCTCATCCTAAAATTACATCTTTTAGTATCCTCAAAGTAGGAGGAGTAATTTGGGCCACTAATTAAAGTTTTTTAATAATTTTCAAGATTATCAATAATTAAGTTATTATCTAGGAGAATTTCATTATCCTCAAGTTTTTTAATAAAATCATTTTTATCCTCAAAAATAATTTCAGGATTATCTCCAGAATTATCCTCACTAACTTCAGAGTTATCTTTAGACTTATTCTTAAGATGTTCAAATTTTAATTCTGAGTTATACAACGGATTTTAAAATTTAAATTCATAATTATCTAAAGGATTTTCAAATTTGAATTTAGAATTATCCTTAAGATTTTCAAATTTGAATTCGTGATTAATTTCATATTTAGATTCAGAATTAATTGTATCATTATCCGTAGAATTATCAGAGTTTATTTCAGATTTAAGTTCAGAATTAATTTTAGCAATTATTGAATTGGTATTAATGATTAAACAATTTATTTCAAATATTTTAGCCATATTCACATTTTGTAACTTGTCATTTAAAATATCTACTTGACTATGCAGTAATTCTAACTTATCAGGAAAATTATCTAAATTATTAAAAGACATTGCAGGAATTTGTAAAATTTTTGGAACATAAATCTTACGTACCTTCGCCGGACACTTATTTTTGTAGTGTCCGTACTTCTCGCATTTGAAACATCGTACGCGATCCTTGTTTTTCCGGACTCCTGGCGCTGGTGTCTCCTTTGCCGCCGGTGGTGTAGACCGAATTTTACGAGTAGGGCACTGATTTTTATAGTGTCCTCTCTCCCTGCATGTGAAACAAATAATATGCAATTTAAAATTAGACATTAAAAAAAATGTACCTGATTCACCCCTGGGCTCCCCCTCAACTCCTAGCGTTGTTGCTCCGTCGGCGGTTAGTCCGGTGAAGAGCGGCCTAGCTCTGATACCACTTGTAGGACCGGTGCCGTCGATAGAGGGGGGGTGAATATCGACCGTAAATCTTTCGTTGAAAACTTCGTAAGACTTTTGTTCGTTCTAGACTTAGAGCGTTAGTGCAGCGAAAAATGGAAAAATAAAGAACAGAACAAAACACAAATTACTCGCGGGATTTATTTACTTGGTTCCCGACCCCCCTGGGTCAGTACGTCCAAGGCCTATGTACTCGGCGTGAGTCCACTATTGGTCTCCTTTCCGAAATTTCCGGAGGCGGAGAAAAACCCAACTTACAGTTGATAGTTACAAGAAATAATATAGAAAATTAAGTGCGGAATTAAATAACAGCAAACCGAACAAAACAAGGTCTGAAGCTCGGCCGATCTGGACCTCCGAAGTGCTGCGCACTTCCTCTTGGAGCCTCCCGGTCGTAGAGCCTTGTCTTTAGCGTGTTGTCGTCGGTCAGAATGCTCAAAATCGCTTTCAGCAGTTGTGTATCAAGCAGAGGGGTCGAAGCCCCTTATATAGTGCTCCTGGGGGCGCCCTGGACGTCGGGGGCACCCCTATTGACTCGGTCAAACCTTATCCGCGCGCCGACCTCGCCGCGGCTGATAAAACCTCTGTCCAGGGTGCCCCGGACCTCCTGGGTGCCTATCTTGAACCCAGTCAAAGCTTATCTCCTGCTTCGAACTCGCAGCAGCAAAACAGCTTTGAACCCGGGTGCCCCAGACCTCCCGGGCGCCCCCATCAATGTGGGCATTTGGCTACATGCCTTTCATCCCAACACTGGGTTTTAGCCTTTGACCTGGGGTGCCCCATCATCCCGGATGCCCTGCTTGGCTGGATTCCAGCCCCAATGTATGTTATTTGTCTGCTTTATCTTCCGTTCTAGGTACCTGCAAGATACAAAAATACAAAGCAAATATACACACATTCTTAACCTTAAGGACTTGGTTCTGACTTCGGATTTGCACGAAACCCTAGGTCAAACCGATGCAAGTTCCCACCCTCGAGAACGCGCCTTTCACCTACTCCCCTCAGGAGACGGTTGTCACCCAGTCCTTCAGGTGGACTTTTGCCCAGCAGCCCTTCGCCAGGTGCCTAGCAGCCCTTCGCTAGGTTTTCAATGCCTAGCAGTCCTTCGCCAGGTGCCTAGCAGCCCTTCGCTAGGACTTTGATGCCTAGCAGCCCTTCGCCAGGTGCCTAGCAGCCCTTTGCCAAGTCTTAGGGTTTCGATGCCTAGCAGCCCTTCACTAGGTGCCCAGCAGCCCTTCGCCAGGTCTTAGGGTTTCTATGCCTAGCAGCCCTTCGCTAGGTGCGCAGCAACCCTTCGTCAGGTCTTAGGGTTTCGTTGCCTAGCAGCCCTTCGCTAGGTACCCAACAGACCTTCGCTAGGTCTTAGGGTTTCGATGCCTAACAGCCCTTCGCTAGGACTTTTCTTCTACTTAGGTTACTTCTCCTTTGCTCCCCTTTGCCTGTTCAATGTATCACTATCTTAAGTGTATTTTCAAACATTAAAACACTTAGAGGAGAACATCATTGATGCAACTTGCACCAACAGTATTAGGGTGGGGCGAGATGATAGTACGTTAGGGAAACTTGTCTAAAAAGTCAGGTAGGGTAAGGCATACCCTATTTGGTCCTATTAGTCAGGTGGAACTAACCGAAGCTACCTCGCCAAATTCTCAATTGATTTTTTAATAAGTAATTTGAGGATAAAATTTCTTTAAAAAACTTTGTCTAGGAAAGGGTTGATGATCTAATAAGGCTACGGCAAAGAAGGCTTATGTGCCTTGCCAAGACCTAGAAGCCGATTATTGAAACTTATTTTCAACTTATTAATTGTTAAACCTAAATCTAACACAAGTTTTAATTAAATCATAGTATTAACATAAAACCCAAGATAAAATTAATACATCTCACAAAACAGATAAGGATACCTGTTTTGTCACTTAGAAATGGATGAGATGTTTTGGGATCTAATAATTTAGTCCAACCCAACTAACTCAATTAATCCTACCCATAATACACATTTAATCAAATTCAAAAATTCAATTTAACTTAATAAATTACAAAATTCAATTTAACTTAATATTTTCAAAATTCAAATTTAACTTAATAAATTACAAAATTCAATTTAACTTAATACTTTCAAAATTCACCTTTAACTTAATAAATTTCAAAATTCAATTTAACTTAATAAATTTCAAAAATTCAATTTAACTTAATAAATTTCAAAAATTCAATTTAACTTGATATTTTCAAAAATTCAATTTAACTTAATAAATTTCAAAATTTAATTTAACTTAATATTTTTCAAAATTCAATTTAACTTAATAATTTTCAAAATTAAAATTAACAATTTTTTTCAACTTAATGCTTTCAAATTTAACTTAATGTTTCTGCTGAAGAGATCATCACGATGATCGAGTTTGACGAACTAGGGATTAGAAACTTTTCCCTAGCCGTTGTAGATATCTCAGCCACCGGGGTCATATCTTGGAGACGACGAGGTACTCCACCCCAGATCAACTCGGACGACGAGGTGGACATTGATGTAGCAGATCTCGCCGCCGAGATCGAGGAGCAGCTAAGAGAGTCTCCACCACCATCCCCTCCGATGACTACAGACCAGCGCCTCACACGGATAGAGATGGAGGTTCATAGTCTTCGAGAGGAGATAGAGGCTCATCACGTCGAGCAGATGGATGCCCTTCAGGCCCGACATGATGAGAGGCTCGCATCAGACCAGGCCCGACTTGTTGAGAGGCTTGCAGCAGACCAGACCCGACATGAGGAGATGATGTCGATGTTTCGGCCGTGGTACCCTGGCCCCTCTTGGCAACCGGGCTCGTCTTCTTAGCTATTATACAAGGGATTTGTTCTCTGACTCTTCGTGTTTATAAAAATTGACTTGATCATCTACTTTAGATTTATGCACTCTGAGTTGATTGTCATTAGAAATGTGCTTAGTAGAATAGGATTCTTTTTCCTTTAATTTTTCAAAAAAAATCATATTTTTTTAAGAAAAATCATTTTTTTCATATTTATTCAACTAAGTTTTGATTTTTAAAATATTTTTCCGACTTAGAGTTTTACAAAAATATTACCCCCTTCAAAACTTGGGTTTTTTTCTACGCAATGGACTTAGCTTAGGACTTAACCCTAGAATTGTATGCTCCTATAGATCTAGAAGCCAGCATCTCACAAACACATTAGGGTACTTTGATTGATAACCTAGATTGGGTTGAGATGCTTAGGTCTATGCCTTGACTCAAGATGCTTTAAGTTAGTGCATCAAGAGCAGTTGGGGCGATAAATACATTTGAACAGTAATCAAGTTAAGTATTCAAGTTTAGAAAGTCTAACTTGATCAGACTACTTAACTTGACTAACCCTAATGAAAGTTGCTGTTATATAACAGTTAGTAACTACCTAACTGGGTTAGACAGGGACCGAAAGAGATTAAGTTGAACAATTTTTTATGAAAAGGTTTTTCATGCTTGGACTCACTAGTATGTTAACTAGGGTTCAAAATTTGTTACTTGAGTCAAACTGAGGTCAATTCAATTAATTGCTACAGTTTCTTACATCATTATTACAAATCAAGTAGGCTCTGATACATAACTATCTTTTTCATGCCAATCATTTTTTAACATTTTTTTGATATATGGCAAAGGGTGAGAGAAGAAAAAGTCATGTTAAGTTACAATTTTTTCAAAGTCAAGTTAAAAATAATTTTTCCAAGTCAATTTAATTTTTTCCTTGTTATTTTTTTCAAGTTATTTTTTCCTTGGTTTCGAAAACATCAAGTTTCAAAATTATTCTCAAAATTGTTGTTCGAAAAAATTAAGTTAAAATTATTTTTTCCCACAAAATAATATTTTCAGTTTGTTACTTAAACTTTTCTTCAAAAAAGAAAATTTAATTTCCTAAAAAGCTATTTTTAGAAAATACAAGTCGGTTCAGAAAAATCTGTTGGAGAAAAACTTTGAGTTAGAAATTTTTCAAAACTTGTTTTTCTCAAAGTCTTCAAAATCTTTTTGGAAAACTTTCAAAATAGAAAAATTCCATATTTTCAAAAGCTTGAGGGGGAGATTTTCAAATTAAAAGAAAGACTTATACAATATTTTGAATTTTTGCTAAGTTTTTTCAAAAATTAATTCTAAGGAAAAAGGGGGAGAGAACCGATTAAGGGGGGAGAGTTGAAAATCTACTTGTTCTTTCTTTCTAGTACTTAATTATCATGAATATGTCTTCTATTTTTTTAACATAACTTTTGAACGGTGTTGCCATAAATCAAAAAGGGAGAGATTGTTGGTGCCGGAAGCACCAGCTCGAACCTGGTTTTGATAATGGCAAAGGGTTTAAAGTTAAGTATGTATATAGTCTAATGGATTTACCAAATGTGCAGGAAAGTCCTAGTTCACCTAGGCACGAAGTCTTGACCTGCAGGGTTGAGCAAGAAGTCCTGGTCGTGGACTGGGCACCGAAGTCCTGATCCGGAAGATTGGGCAGGAGTCTTAGCCAAGCGAGGATTGTGGACAGAAGTAGAGGCGGGTCGAGGAACTAACGTCTCGAGATCCGGCGGTATTGGAGGCCGAGCAAAAGTCCAACCGGAGGAGCTTGGTGGCAAAAGGTAACTTCTCCTGAGAGGAGTAGGTGAGAACGCATTCCCCGGAAGAGGGAATAGTAGGCGTCGGTTCGACCTAGGGTTTCATTTTGAAATCCAAAGTCAGAACCAAGACAGCTCTGACTGTGATTTATTCAATTATTTATATTATATATTGTTCTTGGACTAACCCTAGTTGCAGGAGTGAAGAGCTCCTTACTGCTGCATCCCAGGCGCCTGAGAGGAGTGAAGAATTATTTTGTGAATTTGAACTTCATGAACAAGCTAACGTGTCTTCCAAAGAAAAGAGCATAGCTCTTATTGTCAAAAAGGGAGAAAGAAAAAGAAGGACAAGAAGAAGTGTTCATCCTCATCATCCTCCAACTCGGAAGAGTCGAGCGCCTCAATGGATAGTGATCAAGAGGCATATATGGTATGGAAGACGAGAAAAGATTTTAAGCATTTTTCTTCTAACAAAACTCATGCTAGGAAAAGCTCAAGAAGCTCAAGTAGGAGAAGAAAAATAATATGCTACAATTGCCAAGAAGAAGGACACATAATGGATGATTGCCCCCTTTTGAAGAAGAAGGAAGAGAAAAAGAATGAAGAAAAGAAGAAAACAAAAGAAAAGGGCAAGAAGATTCAAAATTTAAAGACAACATGCGATGATCTTTCATCATCGGAAGAGGAAGAAAACTATGTGTCTCATGTTATCCTAATGGGAATTGAAGACATGACCTCCACATCATCCGAAGATGAAAATAGATCAATTGAAGATGAAGAAGAGAGCTCAAATGAAGGGGGAGATCAATCTTCAGATTCGGACGTCTCGGTAAGTGACGTATACAATTTACCCACTACTACTTTAGTCAAAATTATTTATAGCACCAATGATGATGTGTTTAAGGCTCGAAAGAAAATAAAATATTTGAAAAATGAGATTTGCATGCTTAATAAAAAATTAGAATCCATGGATAATGACATGCATGCTTCCTCTTCATTTAGTTCAAATGTTTCATGTTTAGAATTGAAAATAGGAAATTAAGGGAAAACGTAGATTACCTTTCAAAAGTCTTAGAAAAATTTGAAATTGGCTCAAAGACCCTAAATATGATTATTGGGAGCCAAAAGACAAGTTTTAAGAAAATGAGATTAGGATATAATAATTCTAGCAACGAAAAGACTTATCATTATTTACTTGCTAGAGTACAATAAAAAACTAAGACCTAGATAGAAAATGGATCCCTAAGGAGTACATGGCCAACTCAATTAGAAAGAAATTTTATTGGGTGTCAAAGTCAATCCTCAAAGGTTAGAGGATTTAGGGTTAGTCAACCATGAACACTAAAGTTTAAATTTTTGAAAAATGGTTGACTTGAGACCATAAGGGGGAGCACTTAGCCAAATAAAATTCATGATCAAATGGGTTAAGTAGGGATTACCTTTGCTACATCTCATAATGATTTGATTTATGTTTTCATTTATGGATGTGAGATGTTAGGATGATACTCATAATTGACATATGCTTATGGCATTTTAATGATTATGAAATGTATCATTTTAGTAATGATAGACTAACTATGAGGAAAGTAAATGTTTAATTAATCAACATCTTGCCCATAGATCATAGTTAAATTTTTTATAACGAGGTCTTTCTAACCTCGGGCGACCGGCCCGGCCCTATGAAAGTTTTCCACAGGCCGCTAGGGTAAATCGGGAAGGGCTCGCAATGGGCGGTCTAAAAGCCCAGCGTTCCAGGGTTCGCACCCCATTTGGAGGAAAAATTCTTACAAATACGCCCTAGCTGGGGATCGAACTGATGGATCGATTCCGTACGCTAGAGGGGGTGAATAGTGTTTTTCGATTCTTCTTTGTACCTGCGTTGTTAGTTGCACAGCGGAAACAATAATAAACAAAACAAACAACGCTAACAAATCAGTTTTACTTGGTATCCACTCCGGACGGGTGACTAATCCAAGAATCCGTCGGTGGATCACTCCCCGGATAACCTCCGGCTAGCCCTCGTCGCTCCTTGTGGGTGGAGAAACCTCGCCACAACACCAAGCAGACCTCTGAGCACAATGACTACTATCTTGCCTTTAACCAAGACAAGATTCGTCAAGAATCTCAGCCACCACAAAGACCTCTTTAAATAGGACTCGGGCTGAAACCCTCGCCACCAGTCGACTGGTGCCACTGAAATTCGACCGTTGCACCCCAACGTTCGAATTCTCAACCAACTCACCAGCCACCTACCAGTCGACTGCCCCCAGGGCAGTCGACTGGTCCCAGGGCTGAGACCTTTCTGTGAGTTCCATCAGTCGACTGCCCCCAGGTCAGTCGACTGGTCTACTCACCCACCTAAGGTTACCATTCTTGAGTACATTCAACTCCGCACTCAAACCCTAGAATTTCCCGAGTACAATCACACTGCACTCATACCTTCACGACTCCACTGACTCCTCCTCCACAGCCTCGACTATTGCCTTCGCACCCTCTTCATCTTCAGCTCCCGTCCCTCGGATGCACGCAAGCCTCCAGCTTGCCTCCATGCTATCCTTCACGCATGCCTCGAAGTCCACATCCATCAGCTCATCGTCCCTGCTCTCCAAGGTCCCTCAGGTGCACACAAGCCTCCAGCTTGTCTCCATGCCACCCTTCACCGTACCGAGGTCGTCCAGTCAAATCCATATTGTTGGAACTCGGATGGCTAGAGAGGGGGGGGGGTGAATATAGCCAATCACTTGAACTTTAGCACTTATCAAAATTCTGCACTTAAACCGTTTAGTAGCACAGCGCAAAGAATAGAAACAGAGTATGCAGAAAACTAGAACCCTAAGCTAAGCACAAATGCAAGACGCTAACAAGAGGGTTTACAAGGTTCGGGGATAACTTGCCCCTACTCCTTGGCGTGCCCTTAAGGTGGGCGATCCCTTGATCGTCAGCAGATCAAGCCCCGGAAGATCCGGATAGAAAGCAACCTCCTTCTCTGTGGAGTAACCTCTCCACAGCGTTTCAATCAAGGATATAGTTTTAAGCATAATGAAATACAAGAAAGATCTTACTTAGCACTTAGCACAGACAAGAACACAGCAAGCTTCCTCCGAGCTCCACCCAGCGACGATCTCACGCAAGAAACCTTTCTTCGTGTCTTCTCGCTGTTGGACTCAAAGCCTCTTGTTCCTTCCTCCAAGTGCTCAAGTAAGGGATGGTTGCTTCACTGATTGCAGTAGCTTTCTCAAGAGTGGATGATCAGCCAAGAGCACAAGCACGCAGCAAGAAGTCGCAGCACAAAACCAAGGCAACCAAGAACTTCTCCTTGCTCTGCTCCACACCGCTCCTTTTGTTTCCCACTTGAGCGCCAGGTGACACCATCTCACTGCAGCCTCCAGCTGCTCCCCTGCAACCACCAGCCACCACTGAGCTCTTCTGGACTCCCTGAGCTTCCCTCAGACCAGCCTCAGTCAGCAGCTCCAGCCAGCGCCAGCGTCCGTTGCAACCTGAGATGGAAAACAGATAAACCTGCTCCAAGGAAAGGCCTCCATTGACTCTCCTTGAGTGTTTGAATCCTTCCCTGTCACCTGCAGCTTAATCAGAGTGTTAGCACAGCATATCAAGCAGAAAATCGTGTATCAGATGTTAAGCGCAGAGAATCGGATACGTTCAGACGCAATCAGAGCATCTGACAGTGCATTTTGAATTAAAGTGATCGGTCACCGGACCGATCCAGGGCTTGTGGGTCGGTCACCAAACCGATCCACCGCTTTGCTGGGACTCCCAGCTCTCGCGGCGACACAAGCCTGATCGGTCACCAGACCGATCAGAGTGAAGCCTGATCGGTCATCAGACCGATCAAGTAGCTCCCTGTCTGATCAGGCTCAAGCCTGATTGGTCCACGTCTGAGTGAACATTAACTACGGAAATCAAATCCTAAGTCGTGGATCGGTCACCAGACCGTTCAGGAGCTGATCAGCAGGGGAACTCAACTCACTGAGTGCTTCCTGATCGGTCACCGGACCGATCAGAAGGAAGGCAGTGAGGAAGCTGCCTGCTCCCTGATCGGTCACCGGACCAATCAGGAGCTAAGCAACAAGGCAACAGCCTGCTCCCTGATCGGTCACCAGACCGATCAGGAGCCACACAGTAGGTTCCCAACCTCACTGTGCGCTCCCTGATCGGTCACCAGACCGATCAGCCATTGCTGTATCGGTCACCAGACCGATCCACGAAGGAGCAGCGTGCCAACTTCCCTGATCAGTCACTAGACCGATCCAGGGACTCAAACCTTGCCCTCCAAGCTAGGATTTCATCCAACCTAGCCCTCCAAGCTAGGACTTTTTCACCTAACCCTCCAAGTTAGGAATTTTCACCTAACCCTCCAAGTTAGGACTTTTCACCTAGCCCTCCAAGCTAGGACTTTTCACCCAACTCTTCCGAATTAGGACTTTTTCAAACCTAGCCCTCCAAGCTAGGACCTGACCCTCCAAGCCAGGACTTTTTCACCTAGCCCTCCAAGTTAGGACTTTTCACCTAGCCCTCCAAGCTAGGAATTTTCACCCAACCCTTCCGAATTAGGACTTTTCAACACCTAGCCCTCCAAGTAAGGATTTTCCACACCTAACCCTCCAGGTTAGGATTTTTCAACACCTAGCCCTCCAAGCTAGGATTTTCCATACCATGCCTAATCCCCGATCAGGACTTAATCATAATCATAATCATCATCCTAAACTAAAATCGGTGTCAACACCAAAATAACAATCAGGGTCAGACTACATCAACAATCTCCCCCTTTTTGTTGTTTGACAACCCGATTTTAAGTTTAGGAATTCCCAATCAATTTTCTCAATTCAGAATCATTGGGGAATCAGGATCCTCCCCCTACAACATCATCATCCTAAACTTACCCAACCACACTCTCCCCCTTTGTCGAACACCGAAAAGGGTCTAGAGGGGCTGTTAAGTCTAACCATACTCCCCCTCAACCCTAGGGGTATCCCAAAACAACAAAGATATGATTGATTTTTGATAACCATATGAATACATAGGACAAAAATAGGGCATGGTAAAACAAGCATATGTATCATATGGACATGACATCATAAGCATAAACATAGCAATATAGAATGAGGCACACAGGCAGATAGTAATCATGTGAACACACATACATGCCAACAATCAAAACTTGGTAAGGCAAATATAAAGTACATGCAAAGTATCAGATGCATCATTTAGCAAAATTCAGTCATAGTCAAGTGCATCAAAACCAAATAACTAAATAGATGCATACCAATGCATCGAAGTCAAAGCAAGTGCGACACAAGGCCATAAGAGTCAAATCACAGGGCATACAACCCGAAAGTCATACAATCAGAAAGGCAAATGTCAAGCAGACATAGAGTATATCAGCCATCAGCGGGGGGGGGGGGGGGGGGGTCAGCCTACATCGGATCGTCCAGCGTATCATCATCAGCAGCAAAGGACCCAGGTGCAGCACTACCGGAAGGCGCATCTCCAGGAAATGTGTGACGGCGCCACTCATCGTACCACGTCTGCTGCAGTGTACGGATCCCGGAGACATCAGACTCCACCGCTGTCAGTCTACGGTCGAAAGATCTGAATCCCAAATGGACCTCCTCTCGATGAAGCTCTCGCAGATGAAGATCATACTGGATCGTTTGATCCAGCTCGGAGATCTGTCATCGTAGATCCGGGTTCGGCTCATAGTCGTAATCATCAGCAGCAACAGCAGCAGGTGCCTCCTAAGGTGCAGCAGCATCGGCTGGTGCTTGAAAATATGGTCCTCCCCCAGGTAGCTAACCGAGACCCCTCCCATCCTTCCAAACCAAAACCCCATCGCGATCCCGTATGATGATGCCGGACTTGGCAAATGCCCGCCGGCCAAGTCTGCAATCCTGTCGGACCATGGGCACTGTCCTGCCCTTGGTGACATCAACACCTACTGACATAAGCCAGTCGGTGATGATATGACCAAATGACATATAGACTGTGCGGCGACTCGGCTCTCGATAGGATAAAATGGACTAAAAGATGCTCTCCATGATATCGAAGTCCATGCGGCGATGCATGCCGTAGAGCATCAGGCAATGATAGGGACGGATCTCGGTCAAAGGCTTTGATGTGATAGGCAAGATGCAATTTGTGATTATCTTGAAAAGGATGTAGTCAACAGGAGCAAGTCGTAGAGCTGCAAACGTCAGAAAATCGGGACCCAACTCATCAAGCCCGGCTGGGCGGGGATGGCCAAAGAAATGCTGATATATGGAGTCGGGGGTGACGTCCGCAAATGGAGCCAATAGAGGATCAGGGAGCTCGGGATAGATCGAATACAAGTTAGGCGATCGTCGACCACCTAGGTACTCCGCTAGAATCTCATAAGAGAAATCAAGATTTCTCTTTGCGACACGAGTGGTGAATTCGAAACCCCCCTGAGGTCCTTGCTGAAGGTTGTTGTAAAACTCAGAGACAAAGTCATAATTGATAGTCCTTTCAAGAGAAAGGAGAAAACCCAGATTGTAGAAAGTGACTATCTCCATGATAGAAGGGCAGTTCTTGGTCAGAAATGGAACATCAATCGATCGACAGGAGAGTAATTTGAAGGTGCGGGATTGAAAGGCCTGTTCACAGGGGGCATTGGGAAATTAAGAACTGGAGGAAGGCTGTGGCCTTCGGGAGGGTGCTGATGAGGAAGGAGTTTTGCCCCTCGAGCTACTCTCTATTGGTTCCTTTCCCTTAGATGATTTTCTAAGGATGGATAGAGTTGATCATTGCAACAATTTGATCACAGAAAGGGAATCATGACACAAGATTAAAGGATCACAAAATCAATACAAGAGTTGATCATGGTATAGAATAATCAAGTGTACATGAGGTGGAATTGATCACATGAACATAGGTTTAACCAAGAGTCGATCATGGAACAATAATCATAAGATAGAATTCATCATTTGGAGATAGATTTAGTCAGTGACTGGGCAAAGAATGGTCATGACAAATCAAAAAATTACAAATGTAAGAGTTGATCAAAAGTCAACCAACATAGAGATATGATATAGTTTAGGTCATGGCATAAGCAAGGTCACGACAAGCACCACAAGACAAAAATTTTGATTAGCACAAACTCACAATCTGTGAACTGATTTGCAAGAAAAACTAAACCAAAAACTCACTTTAGTGCCATTAGAGTTGATTTGAGAGGATCCTGAAGACTGGAAGAAGAGGCTTGCGCAGAAGAAAGGTCTCGACACAAAAGATGAACTCAGGATCTTGAGCGAGAAGGGAACTTGCAGAAGCTTGCATGAAACCTTCTCAGAACCGCACGCACGCACACAAATGCTCACTCGGAAGGGGAAGAAGAAGATGCAAGGAAGGCTCTCACGCAGGTGGAAAAGGCGCAAGAGGGAGTTTTCGGCGCTAGGGTTCGGCAATGAAGGGTTTTTGGAAGAGTTACTCGGTTGGTGGATCGGTCCACCAACCGAAATTTAATGTGATCGAACGGATCACCGTTCGATCTGAAAGCGCCCAGACCAATCAGGCTCTGGCCTGATCGGACTGGCCTGGTCCTGATCGGTCAGGTGACCGATCAGGAAGGCTCCTGATCGATCGGCTGATCGATCAAGAAGCGATCAGTAAGGTTGGATGATATTCAAGAAGCCCCCCTGATCGGTCTGTGGACCGATCCCCACAGGGTGCCAGATCGGTCCAGGGACCGATCCAGGCAAGTACAGAATGGTTGGTCAGAATCTCGTAAAGTCACTGCTGCCCCTCTGATCGGTTTGTGGACCGATCACAACAGGATGGAGCCAGATTGGTCCGGGGACCGATCAGCCCTACGCCTGATCGGTCCAGTGACCGATCAGGGTTCCTGATATTCCCTGATACGATCTGAAACTTTCAGTTTCAGACTTTCACACGATTTTTGAAGGAATCTGATGAAGAATATCGATCTTGGAAGTGATTCCTTGACTATAATTGATCTCTAAACAAGGATCAAAGGTCCTTATGGTTCAAACAAATCACTTTGCTCCACCCAAGTGGAGTCAAACTCAAACAACAATCATTCAAACCATTTCAATCAAAATTGTGTCAAATTCAGGTTTCCAATCAAGTTTCCTTGATTGGAATGTCCAAGTATGATCATGGAGTCAAATACACATGTGTTATGCATTGGTTTTCCCCATACTTGGTCACCGAAGTGATTTTTATCTCGTCAACTTAATTTCTCAAGGGATGCATTGACATTTTGAGAAATTGAGTTGATCCTAACATCTCACCTCATTTCTAGCAAACAAAAATGTTCTGGTAATCCTTATAGTCTGTGTGAGATGTCCCCAAAGTTACCCAATTATATCCCAACAATTAGAACTTATCATGAAGGGTTTTGAAAGTATTTTGAAAACTATGAAGCGCGACACATTCCCAACTCCCTTCTTAAGAAACTAAACTCATTTTCGGGGAGTGGTTTAGTGAAAATGTCAGCAAGGTTTGACTTGGACTATACATGTGAGAGTACAATATCTCCCCTAGCAACATGATCCCTAATGAAGTGGTGACGCACTTCAATATGTTTGGTCCTAGAATGATGGACTGGATTCTTGGTTAGATTAATTATGCTAATGTTGTCACACAACACTTGCACACTTTTGTAACTCAATCCATAGTCCTCTAGAGTGTGAATCATCCACAACAATTGTGATACGCTCTCTCCCATGGCGATATATTCTGCCTCGGTTGTGGAGAGAGCAACACAATGTTGCTTCCGACTTGACCAACTAACTAAGATGATCCTAGAAATTGGCAACCCCCACTTGTGCTTTTCCGATCCAACTTACATCCAGCGTAGT